>JAQFYB010000253.1:0-65485 GCA_034694085.1 Pogonognathellus longicornis
GCCTTTCAGATGCAATTGATTTCAAATTAATAGAAAAATCAAATTTTTTACCGTGCCCATTGGGTTGAGAAGCCGTCATTGATAAATAATTTTTGTTATTTAGTGAGCTCTCTTTAATGAAAAAAAAAATCGCAATTCTGGTTTCATATCTTGCTAAATACTTGCTTTTCATAGTGTACTTATTTTTAGTTTATCGAAGAAATGTAAACTGTAAAAATCCGAATCATTTTATTATTTTTTGCATTTTGGAGTCGAATTTCTACAGTTTTTGAGTTTTTCGAAAAACTAAATATAAGTTATGAAAGAACAAGTATTTTGCTTAGGAATTTGTAAAAAGGGCAAATTTACTCTAAGGCATTCTCAATTAAAAACGAAGAATACTGAAAATAAATTGAAGCAGTAAAATTGACTATCGAGGAAAATGAAGGGTGCCAGGCACAACAATCCGTTTCAAGAGTCTAGTTAAAGTTTAGAACGACTAAATCAAGGAAAATTGACATGTTACAATTTTGATCACTAATAGGAAATGACATGCTTTTTAACGACCGATATCGGCATCCAAGTCTAATTTTTGAAACGTTGCATTATTATACTGTACTTTATGTTTAGACTTTGATGGCGAAATCAGTCGTTAAAAAGCATGGCACTTCCTATTGGTAATAAAAATGTAACCATGCCAATTTTCCTTGGACTACATGATAATGTTAAAGAGCACAAATGAATCAAAGCTAAGTAACAAGTAATATACCTCATTTTTGACAAACAGAAACTTGTGTTCAGACCATGCAGAAGAACTAGTGCCGGGAATCGCTGGTGCTACATCATGTGTTTCCATTGGAGAGGTGACTCCATTTTGTATGGGGCTGGTTTTTATGACAACTGATGATGTGGCTTGTAATGGTACCGCTGCCCGACTAGCTAAAAAGGTTCCCGGAGTTTCAACAGGTGCTATAGTTGAAATATTCGAACCTTGAATCATTGGCAATTTAACACTGATGGTGGTCTTTGGAGGTGAATATGTTCTCTTGGGAGGTGAGTATCTCCTCTTTGGAGGTCTGCCTCTCTTACGACGAGAACTTGCACCGCCCGTTGTCAACAAAGGTCCGTTAGCCAAAGACACACTATGTTCTGATTCAGTTGTACCATTCATATCCACCTCCATCCTTTCCGGCGTAGCAGCCAGTTTCAACGGCAGTTCTGGTATGATTCGATATCCCTTTTCAGGCATCTCTCCACTTGACGGTTTTGCGGGTTCCAAGTGCGGTAGTTCCATTTCAGATTCGATTTGATACCGTTGAAAGTCTGAAGAACTTCCAGTATTCGCTGAAGCATTCCCAGTGTCAGCTGAAGCATATCCAATGTCAGCTGATGCATTCCCAGTATCAGCCGAAGCATTCCCAGTATCCGCTGAAGCACTCCTAGCAGCCGCTGAAGCATTCTCAGTATCCGCTGAAGCACTTCCAGCAGCCGCTAAAGCACTTCCAGAAGCCGCTGAAGCACTCCCAGCAGCCTCTGACGCCTTCCTTGCAGCCGCTAAAGAATTCCTAGCAGCCGCTAAAGAATTCCTAGCAGCCGCTGCAGCACTCCCAGCAGCAGCTGAAGCAGCCTTTCTTCCATTAGCAGTTACTGAGACCTTCTTTACGTGAGGCGGTAGTTTAGCCAAAAGTTCCTTGTTTCGCCGTTTAAGATCCAAAGCTGACCGACTATTAAAATTTGGAAGCTTGCAGCTCGACTTGTATGATTTAAGTCCATTTGTAAGAGAGTTTCGTGCTGGTGAACTGGGTGGTGAAGGAATATCAAAACGCACAGACTTCTTTCCTCTGGAAGCTGGACGCTCTTGTGGCTCCATAGCTGGAGGCTCGTCAACAAATCGAGCAGGAATTTTACGTGGTCTTCCACGATTGCTCCGTGGAGTTGCTAGTAATCCTTCACCTGGTAACGTTGGAATCGTCCTATGGACGTTTTGTATTGGTTCAGACTCTTGGGGTAGCAAAACCGGCGGTAAAGGTTGTCGGCGGAAACAAAATATTCCATTTGGATCATCCTCGTCCACTTCTTCCTCGTCTTGACTGTCTTCTGGTTCTCCAGCTGAATCTTCACTTAACAAAGCTCTTTCATCGTTAAAATTCACCATACGATTCTTCAGTAAAGGAGTAGTCGGTTTTTTCGGATTCAGACCGCATATCCAAATTCGAAGTACAACGTCCCGCCGATAGCATCGCGTTAATACCTCAATCGGGTCGTAAATTGAGCATTTCATCTTTTTAGTTCGAATAAGATGTTTGCTTGTGTCAATAACAATCTAAATAACACATTAAAAAACTCTTGTAAAATTAATCTCGATTGTTATAGAAAATTCAAACTACTAAATTAAAATTCAAGATAAATACTTACTTTTCTTTTTCGTAAATAGTCGTCCCATGTAACATCAAGATCAACTTCTGATTGCTGTGGGCCAGTGAGATGCAAAAATTCAAACAGCTTGGACTGTACGATAATTCTGGCTGTATTCTGTATAAAAATCAACGTGAAAGTTTGCTTCTACAGATAGTTAAGATATTTAAGATCATATAATAATAACAATTATTATTATATTACTATGCATGCAGTTTTTTAAATCGAATCACATACAAATGCAGAATAACGCATGCAACTATATTTTATAAATAATATATTAAGTCCATTACCTTACTAAACACCTGCCTTCCCACTTTTCTTACGTACGGCATGGCAAACACTGTTGTGTGTCTAGTAAAAATAAGGAAAATACTTAAATTAAGGCTTGGGACCCAAATCCTGTATATCACAAAACTTTATTCAGTATTATTTATTATAAACCATATGTTTTCGAATCATAGTGATGTGGAAAGGAAATCATGCTATTTTATGCTGACAACCTAACCTAAATCGTGGTAATTTAAAGACGTGATTCAAAACAGATGTTCACGACAAATCAGAATTTAAAAACATATGCAGTCACGTAAAAATGGAATATATTATCACCAAATGCAAAAAATAAATTATTTAATTGTCCTTTGTCCAAATAAAAACAATTAAAACTTTGACTATTAGGTCTTAGTCATACTATTTTTTAATAATATTATGATGACTTAATTGTGATTAATTGATCATATTATGATCATTGTCATTCCAACTTAGTGAATGCACTAAAAAGATACTCAAACTAAATTGACGTCCGATCGACAAAATCTAAACTAGGTTACAATAAGTAGAGGACACGTTAAGTTTGTGCAAGGTTGAAAATACAATGTTGAATTGCAGTGCCATAGATAAGGAATTTTTTTCGACAATTAGGCAGTAGACAGTAGAGAATCATTGGCTACGCCTCAGAAATATGGGGGGTACTTCGGAATCGTACTGGTGGCTATTTAATTAGGACAGTGGTTTCTTTGAATGATAGCAACTTCAGAGACAGTCGTCCAAGATTTACTTACTTCCACTTGATGTTTCCAAGTTAGGAGATATCAGTGATTTTCCTTTAATTGAGTCACTTTCAGAAATGACTATCGACCAGAATTTCAAGTCTGTGTGAAATCCCCGAATAACTGAATCTTAAAGCTTGTCGAAAAGAAGGAATGTAAAAATAAGTTAGAAATAACGATGCTGCTGATAGATAAAAAGAATAAAAATATCATAGTATAAACAATATAGACTTTGTGGCCGTCGTTTAAAATGGTTTCTTGTAACCTTTATCGACCCATCATAACTAATTTTGTATATCACCACTAAGTATTTGAACGTTGACAATTTAGTATGCAGAAGATAAAGACTTTTACATTACATATAATTACGCCTTACCTTCAACTTTGCTTAAGATGGTTATCGTCCTGACTTGCAATGTTCAACGAAAGTGCAACCTCGTCTAACGAAACAAATAAGTTAGTGTTGAATTACTGAATATAGTATAATGTTTGATGGATATGTTGTTGGTTGTAGCTTGTATATGACGAATATCATAAAAAATTAAAAAAGTAGTAATATTAATAGTTCAATTGTGTTATAATTTACTACCTATTATCATTTACAATCAACAATAGTAATAATAACAAGAAAAGCAATAATTGATAAAACTTACAACTGTGACTCAAACCCAACAATTGACAATGGCCAGAAAACAGTCAGCATATAAAAACAGAAAAACAAAGTTGTAAAATAATAGTAGTGATGAAATATAAATTTTACAAATGAACAACTAATGTGAATGTTATTTAAAATGACGAATGCTTAATAGGGCATATACACAATAGTCAGCCACCAAAAAGTTTGTATATTTATTCTAAATATAACTATTGAATAATGTTGAATGTACTAAATATTTTAAAAAGTGTCAACTAAACGGTGACAAGTAAATTACCTGCGATGACCAATGGCCAAATGACGAGAAGACAACTTTCCTATGATTGATTTAAGTAAGAGTTAACAAGCACAGCAGAATAAGGATTAAGAATCCAATATTCCCAATCCCAATACTCCACAGCTGCTGCACTAGCAAATTAAAGTTCCAGGACAGAAGATAGAGCTAGCCCACGACTGCGACTGCGATTGCGATCCTTCCTCCTTCCATCATCACTCAAAAGCCTACACAGATAATTCAGAGAATTCACTGTCGCTCGGCTCGGGCTGACTCCGCGTTCCCAATCAACGTGTCTTCGTATCTAAAAGGCCACACATAATAATACGAATGAGCAGGATAGCAGGAATGACATCGACGCACACCCGCACAACGTGTACGGATATAGAAAATCGATTTTCTCAGAAGAATAACATGATGTGCTGTGCCTGTGCAATAGCCATAACACTATTAGCAACGTGCAAAATCAGAAGAAAACCAGGAAGGATGCAGGAGAAATAATATATTACCTACATTATTATGTAAATGTGCGCCTTGATGTCTCGATGATTTGTCCATCTATCTGCTGTTCGTCACATGATTTTGTACAAATTACGTCGTTGAGCATTGAACCATACACCTAAACGATAGGGTGATTGGGTGATATGGTTTGTCATAACCGAATCGGTTTGCTTGCAATTCACTGCGTTTTGAGACATGGTTTTTAAAATGGCAGGTTGCTGAATGCAGAGTATGAGTGGATGAAAATAGTGTTTTAAATGTAAACTCTATTTACAGTATTTACGAATAGGGAAATATTGAACGAAATTTCACTGTATTATATCCTCGTGAAAAAAAACTACTTTTTGTTCACGAGAGTCTCATGGTTTGCACCGATTTTTTGAAATATCGGGTTAGGGCCGGTTTTTGAAATATCGGATAAGGGCCGGTTTTTGAAATACCGGGTTCTATATTTTCGGGAAATAAAAATTCGGGAAATATAAAAATTAAACCGAGTTTAATTTTTATATTTCAGTTTAGTTCTATCTAATCGGGTTTTAAAAAGACGGCACGTTCCTAGGGCTAGTGTAAGTAAACTAACTAAAAATGTTATTATAAGTATAATTTTACCCTTTAGGAGGCAGCGGAAGTTGCTTTTTAAAAATGGTTTTTCTGTGTCAGTCAGTTTTGACAAAACTTTTGAAAACAAGGCAAACCACCTCAAATGTGTCATAAGTCACCCCCAATATGTTACAAGTCACCCCAAAATGTGTTACAAGGCACCCCAAAATGTGTTACAAGGCACCCCAATGTGTTACAAGTCAAGTTCACTTACCTCCTTTTGCTACGTAAGCTCCGTAATTTCTTAACAACGTAGCTAAGTAAAAATTGTATTTTACGTAGCGATAGTTATCGATGACCACAAGAAAACGTAAAAGCGAATAGACGTAAATTTAGTTCTGCTAAATGCTGTGCAACAGAAAGCTAACATTTGTTATGGTTTTGGCGGATATTTGAATATCGCGGTAGTTAGCCAGAAGATTTGTAAATTTGTAAATGACTGGAACGAAGTTTAGGAGTGAATGGAGCCAAGCTCTATGATTTTTACGTGACCGTAACTCGATCACGTTGCCGTAAAATTTTACGTGTTCGTAGCATACGTAAGCCACGCAACTCATCAGTTTTACGCAGCTTAAGTGTCTTACGGATCTTACGTCTCTTACCACTCTTACGTAACTTACGTGTCTTACGTCTCTTACCACTCTTACGTAACTTACGTAGCTGAAAAAGGATAACTATCTATATCATACAATTGTTACAATTCTACGAAGAATATGTGTAGCTATATAGATACTAGATAGTTATTATGAACGTAAAAATTACGGGTGTAAGCTACGTGAAAAGGTGATTTTACGCAGATACATACGAAGTTGGGTTTACGTATCCACAGTTAGCATTACTCAAAATGAAACGTAATAGACGCAGGGAACTAAAGCTTGGTTACAAAACCACGTGATTTACATTCATTTAATTTTGTAAGTAAATCTTCTCTGTAATGGTATATTTGAAAATCGCGGTGGTTAGCCAAGAGTAAGGGAGCAGGGTTTATGAGGAATGGAGCGAAGTTGTGATTTTACGTACCCGTAACTCGGTCGCGTAATCGTAAAATTTTACGTCGCCGTATGATCCGTAAGCTACGTAAGTCATCAGTTTTACGTGGCTTAATTACGTATCTTAAGTCTCTTACGTAGCTTACGCCCGCAATTTTTACGTTTTTAAATCTACTATTCCTATTTAGTCGACCACCACCTATACCACTTTTTTAATTGCATAATTGCTTTATAGTGTAATTCATAAAAACAATGCCTTTCAAAATCATTTTAGCGGAATTTTTAGCAGGATTGGGACATAGAGGCAACTCACTAAATCAAAATGGGGATTGATTTGTAATGCCGGCTGTGTCGCACGTTGGATATTTCTGCGTTTAAACTCATAAATCCCTGCAGTAATTAGGGATTTTGAGGGCACCATTTGGGACAGAGGTTTGAAATAGCATCTGGTGGTCCAAAGCCCCACCAATCATACCCCGTTAACCAAATAACCCGAAATTACCCAGTTTGTGAGTTATTGAGGTTTAAAGTGGATTAGTCAAAATTGATTACCCAGGTAATAATATAGTACATGTCGTGATATCAAGTTCTTGATACTTGATATATATATGAAGACCATCATATGTCCAGAGCGCTCACGACCTCTCTCACACTTTTAACGTGAAGAGTTTAGTGTGAGGAAATAATTGCTTACATAATGTGTAGTATTGTAGTCATTAGAGGTGCGACCAAACCGAACATGTTCGGTGCTCGGTTCGGTTCAACCTTTTGGTCACTAATATACCGAACAAGAATTTTGAGTAAATCCCGAACCGAGCCCGAACACAAAAAGCTGTTCGGTCTCAACTTAAATACTTAATTATTTGAATGAATAAATTAACTTTACTTACTTCAGAATATACGTTTAATAATCAATTTTTATCACATTCTGAGTAATATGTATACATGGGGCATTTGACCATACTACTATCTCGAACCGAACCGAACAATAATTTTTTTCTGGCCAAACCGCACCCGAACATTATTTTCATAGTCGTACTGAACCCTAACCGAACATGAAATTTGTTCAACCGAACTCGAACATGAAAAAATCTGTTCGGTCACACCTCTAGTACTAGTAGTCATGTATCAATCCTAACTTTTAATTTCGATTAAAAATTGAAGGTTTTTTTTAATTTTATATATATATACTGAAAAGCATCCTTATTACAAGGAGGTTTCAGAAAAACTTACCCTAATAGTGCAAATAAAAACATTTCTCTCACAATCGGGAGAACTTCATTTTGTCTGCATGGAGAAGTCTATAGCAATTTTGCCATCTCGCAAATCGATTTTTGTGTACGACCTTGGGTACCAAGAGACAAAAATCCCTGTTATTATTACTGTGTAAACTTCGTAATAATTAAGTCAGGAAGAACCATATATGTTGCATCTGTGCTTGACTTCTAAAGAGTTTGCAAAATACCTTAGTTTCTTACACATTATAGCGATAAAGATCTGGGCTCATTTTTTGTATCTGCTATTATTTTTGTTAAAGCTCTTCAAAACTCAAAAGTTTGAATGATTGTATGTAATTAATACTTTTGGATACACTTGGAAGCATAAAGATCAGGGTTGCCAGAATCTAGATATGAAATTTGAGTATGATTTATAAATGTGACAAAATTTGACGAAATATTGTATTTAAACGTTAAAAAAACATGCACAAATGCGTAATATTTGGAAAGATTGTGTAAAAAGATTAAATTAAAATAGAATAATAAATAATTATGCCAATTTTTACTCGAAAATACCCTGTATTTTGCTATTTTAAAGACTTTTGAGCACATTTGAGTATGATTTGAGTATTTTGGCATTCTAATGAGAATTTTGAGTATGTGGCTAAATTTGAGTAAAATATTCATGATTTGAGTATATCTGGCAACCCTGATAAAGATCGAAATCATTTTTGTGCAGTTCTTAAAACCATATTTGCGGAAAAGTTGAACAAATGCTTTTCCAATGCAATGTGAACATAATATGCTTATAATAATATACCTATCACGAATAACTAAATAGATAGGATTGCTGCTAAAATACTGAAACTTTTTTCGTATTGAAATAACCATGTTTATTACTTTTGAAGAACACATTGAAATATTTCGATCTTATGTATTTTAATTTTACCATCATCTTTTACCAAACAGCCTCAATCCCAAAATCATGGATACGTCGCTTATTTAGGTACATTACAAATTGCATAATATGAAAGCATACTTAACAAATAAAATCTTATTTTTGTATTATGTGATATATTATGTTTAATTTAGTGTAGCGTAAATATTCTAATACAAGATGGGCTTCCAGTAGAAGTGAGGGCCAAAGTTTAGTTTCAGTCCATAGAAGTGAGACATTTATGTTAGAATGTTTACGGTTAGTGGAGTTGAAAGCTTTCCCACGATATTGTATCAGCTTTACATCATAGGTCAACAGGTTACGATTCGTAAGTGTAATTGGAACATTGGAACACGATTAGTCATCAGTCGTGTCTGTCCATTCGGACTTTGACAATATGTATGTTCTAAGTAATGTAAACAATTATACTGTATTGTAGCAGTAGCAGTCTCAAAAAGTTTTCGTAGTCTGCTACTGTATAATGTGTATGATATTTTATTATATGCATGAAGTTTTATTTCATGCCTTTTTTATTTTAATAAATCACTCTACACAGAAACACAGCTGCACCAGTGAGCTAAAAAGCCGAGTTATTCTCATAGATATAACTCAATTCTAACTATATTAAATGCGAGAGAGGTCTGGGCGTCGTGTCTCTCACCCAGCAGAATTATAAGGATATAATTGGCTCGGTGTAATATAAGGGGTATATCCTTAGGGTAACTTCCCTAGAACGCTGACTCTTACTAAGACAAAGAGAATTGACAATCATAACATCAGTGACTCCAGATAATTTATCAACAAAAACAACTTAATAGAGTCCGAGAGTGTGAACCTAGTGTCAAAATAAAAACAGCTGAAAGCTCAATCTGACTCTGTCAGATCAGACTCAATATTGCTAATGTAATCTAATCTATATTAGTGTAATAATTACTTATTGTTAGTAATTGTCTTAAAACACATATATTTTACATTAATATAACCTCATGATTTCTCAAAACTATGTCTAGGAATATTATTCTGGTATTTCGAAGATTATCAATTTAATTATGAATAAGATGAAATCCAGTCTACCACACCAACTGAGATTGCATTTTTGGTATTTTCTGAATAGTAGGGTTTTATATTCATAATTACGTTATAATATACGTTATAAACTATAGGGATACCTGGCACCTGGGACACCTATATAATTATTGCGTTTGATTTCTCAAATTTATCGCAAACGATTTAACCATCTTGTGTCACCGAATTTAAATTTTGATAGAAAAATCTAAAATCATGTATATTTGTTGTGCTAAATGTTATGATGGTAAGGTCCTGCGAATCTTTCTCGTTTTCCTTTATTCCAGTTCCAGGTACCTATACCATCACCCTTGGAGAGTAGAATCAATAGCTGTGCGATGACGCACTTCGTTTTATATGTAATGTAGTGCACAATTTGCACAATGCTTTATCTGTTCTGCACATCTTTACTATACTGTTCACTTACAATTCTATACAATTATATATAAATAAATTATTATAAATCATGGAACATAACAATAACAAACGACAGTATCATGAACTACATTAGAAAAAGTATTTGCATTTCAAAGGATGAGAATTAGAAATAAAGACATCTTGTTTATGTTATTTTAATAAATCAATTCTCCATAGCTTGTACTGTAGTCACAGATGCTATTCAAGAGACTTATTATTGTGATGTAGGACATTTATAATCTTTCTCAGACTCAGACTCAGCACTTGTAGGTTAAATTTTATTCTAAGTATGTTTAGAAAATAACAATACATTATTAAAGGTCGTATACAGGAAGGCAAACAGGCAACACAGAAAACCCGCAAAATGAGGTTATTTTGCCGTAAGTAAAAGTAAAAATTTGAATCTTTTCGTGCATTTTACGTTGATTTGGGTCCCAATTACCCTTTTTTAGGAATTTAATTGTACATTACATATTGATTGTTATTGGCAATTTTTTACATAGGGATGATGAGTCTCAACAATTTCATATTAAATACTGGAATTATTAATGTTATGTGCTGTTGCACAGAATTAGTAGCATGTATTTTCGTTACTTTTGTATGAAAATGACAAAACAAGCGGTTCTATTCTTATCATTTATAGCTTCTGGCGCAAATCACAGGTTTGAGGGTTTGACATTGACATCAGCTCCATAGAATTTAGAATAGAATAGAATCAAGAGAATATTGTACTCTCTTGCTATTTAGTTTAGCCATAGCTGTGCAATACCAAGAGACGTTATACAGATATTATATAATAGAGCATACGTATGGTAATTCATAATTTGATGAATTTTTATAAATACTTCCCTATAGGGAAACAATATGTTGTATTTTTTTAAAATAGCATGTAGTTTTACATTTTGTAATAAAACTGGAAAACATTTAATGAAAAGTGCTAATCTTTTCATCCCATCGGTCACATTTTATATTATCAATATAAAAATAAATTTTTGCAATAGCGATTGCAATAATTAATCAATATAGGGTTCAATAATGAAGTAAAACATATAATGAGTTAGGTTCATTAATTGCCATTCCAAAAGTTTTAAATTTGACTTGATATTTTAGATCTTTTTCTTAAAAACACTTCTTTAAACATTTGCACCCACAATCAATTTCTGCATATATCTACATATTATGGCATTCCGGCCTTCACAATATAAAAATACATTGTTTTGTAATTATTCTGATATGACGACTATCATATGAACACTGGCGTAAACTGTTAAATAAAAATGCAATGTTTTCTATAGTATATAAATCCATTTCAAGACATTCTGTGCAAATGATTCATGCGGAAATATATAGGGAAGTGAATTGGAAATTTTTTATGACTCACTCCAAGATTTGTAAACTTCTTAGTAGTGATGACGTCATTGTAAAATAAGTTAAAATCGATATATAAAGTGACAAATTCATCCTGATGTATAATCTGTAATTACAATTGATCGAGGAAGAATAAATGATATTGGAATAAATTACATAGGTTAGTATTATCAAGTTAGAGACTGTAAAAAGAAATAGAGTAGCAGAACGTGGACTCGTTGTAGTTATTCATATATAAAGTAGAAATACTTTGTAGTTTAGCTAAATTAAAAATTAGACAGTACGAATCAAACAGGTGGAATGGGATTTCACGTATTCGGAGGATTTCTTGAATGCCTTTTACTGGCATGCTGTTGCCTTAGCTGTTGCAAGCTCTGTGAAGGTAAGATGAAGGACACAAGTTCACATTTATTTTTAGATATATCGCATCAATATTTTGTATAGTTTCGGTTCTCTTCGTTTTGTTATTCGTTACTTTTCGGATCAAAAAATTACTTAAAAATCTAGGAACTCACCCACGTTCTCGGAACTGTCATGGCGGCTATGGATACCGCTCAAGACCCGTCATTGTTCCCGTTCAACCCGTCTATATCATCCCAGTGCATCATAACTATCGTCGCCGCTGTTATTATTAAAAATTAATACAACTATTTTTCACAAAGCAAAAATGTTACACTATCACCATTGAGAATGAGACTCAATGAGTGTGCATAAAAAGTCCATATTTGTAATTATTCTCCTTCCTCAGTTTCTTGTGAATTTGTACAATGTCATCATAGGAAAACCACATCGAATTGATAGAGCAATGTAAGGTTACGATATAATTGTTTTAGGTTTTAGAAGTTCCTATAATATTGCACTTTGACCAACAAATAGTCTCTAATATGTATAATATAAAACAATTTGCAAACAATATTTTATTTCTTCCTAATAAGGGGATACGAAAGAATAAGCAATTTGTTCCATCATTTCCTACATGTGAATAAATATTTAATAATAATAACAGTATTAATTTAATTAATTTATAATCTTAGCAGGTAATATTATTCATCATCAGCAAACTAATGAACTGAAATTGACTTGCCAGTGTTAAAATTTGTTACAAATTCAAGGTGTGAAAAATTGACTGCGAGTGTAATATTTTTTGTAAGTTATATTTGCAGAATCTATGGATTAATTTTGGACGTAGTTTAACAGAAAAATAAATAGAAGAGGTAATATTTTTAAACAAACTTTAAAGATTTTATATATTTACTATGTGTGTTCCTTAATCCACAACTCCATTTAAGTTAACAAAGTACGAATAAGAAATGTCTCTCATCAGTGTTCCATCGTCAGAACATTTATTTATTAATGATACAAAAACCTCAACCAAGCTCATAGCATTAAGTACAGAGTAAGTTTACATTATTACTTGTTTCAAATAATGGCATTTTGTGAGATATTTAAGACTACAATAATTAATATCCTTTTTTGTGCCTCGTTTCTTGTTGCACTGGCCTTTTGAAATAAAAGTAGAATAAACAAATGGAACTTTGGAATGACCGAACATGAAGAAACCACATGGAGCTCTGCGATCATAATTGTAATATTTATTTTTGTGTTTATTTGCCTGGTGTGCGGAGGCGTCGCATGTTCCTACTGGTGTTTTAAATTCGATAGAAAACAAAACGGTACGTTATAAAGGCCCATCATTTTTTTATTTCGGTGTGCGCTGGAATTTATACAAAAGCATAGTATCCGTTACTTGTTAAGAATCGCAATATGTACTGCTTATTAATTGAAGTCTGTCTACCTGTGTATCTATTTATCTGTATGCGTTTGCATTTGTTGATTTATGTAAAATATTTTTCATTTCGTGTTTGAAAATGTGTTTTACTGTTTTTGCATCAACAGCCAAAGACATGGAAAAAAGAATGAAGAATGTATGGATGAACGGAAGACAATTTACTTACACCCCATTAACTTCACAATCTGAGAACCGAAGCATTCCAAATTGGTACTCGCCGAATCCGAAAGAAAAACCTTCACATTTAATTGTGTCCGTTGTTCCAATTCAAGTAGATGCACATTAAAAACATATTAGAGTGGTTTCTTTTTTAGAAAAAATTATGAGTAATACATTAAAATGACTTTGAAAGCAGATAAATAATGTCACGACCTAAAAATAAATTACAATGACGAATAAAAAACAAGGAATGTTATTCAAATATTACTTTAAAACAGATCAATAATGTCACGACCTAAAAATAAATTACAAAGACAATTGAAAAAATGAGTAATGTTATTCAAATATTATTTGAATCAGATAAATAATGTCATTCATGACCTAAAAATAAATTAAAATTAAAAAAACGAGGAATATGTTATTCGAACATCATTACTTGAAAGCGATTAAAAGGATGTAATTTCATTTGATATATTAATGAGCCTTCATCTATATGAGTCATGCTAGTCATGCAAATATTGTTGATTGAATAGTGAATTGTTATGTGCATTTTAATTATTTTTGACTGTGTATGTTTACGAAATCACTTTTTAGATACCTACATAACGAAATGAATAATTCTGTAAATATAATATAACTACATTCTTTCCGAAACATTTAATTCCACAATATTTTCATTAACAACAGCTCATAAATTGTTTTTATAACACTAGGTAATTAGTCCACTTCTATAGAATGAACAATTACACTTTACATATCCGTTCTATATTTAAGATGTGTTTGAGAGTATTTTCTTGCCAATGGTTTTATCATCATATGAAAAGGGCTTGCTAACGAAAGAATTAGAATTCCTGTGAGAATCCAGTGAGCCTGCATAAAATTATCAATTGTATTTTAGTAAGGTTAAAAATCTTATTTAGTTTAGCAATAACGACTTAGGGACACATTCATATATGCATTACAAGGCTGTATTTATGGGGGCAAAGAATTGGCCACCCCTAAATCTGAAAAATAAGTTATTTACCAAAAACTGCCCAAAATCATAAAAAATTTCGCTCTAAGCGCGAATTTAATGCATTTTAGGTTGATTTCGGCCTAAAATAGCTAAAATTTTAATAATTGACACTTTTGTGCACTATGATGTTATTTTGCCCCTCCCGAAATGGAGTCCAAAATACGGTCTTGATGCATTATCTAAAGAACTATTTTTGTAAACCATTAATACAAGGTTCATATTGATGATTTTCATATTGTCAAAGTCAAATCTTACCAGCTGAAAGCATCTTTCAGAAGAATACATGCATTTTATTATTGGGTGCATCACCAAACAAAGAAGAGAGATGATTGTTGTAAATATTCCGTTGAGGCGGTTAAAATGGCTGGGATGAAACCTATTAGAACATTTCCACATTAATAAATTTCATTTCGGTAATTCATTTTCAAAAAACCACTGCTGTGCTTTTACATTGCAATAACCTAGCTGCTTTTATCAACCAAAAAAATTTATTTTTTTGGTGCTAATACCATTTTCACTTGGATACTTTGTCAATCTAATTTTTTAATTCAATGAGTCATTCTATCAAACTATAATTACAGCATGGATGTACCTTATTCTCAAGTATGACGCACAGCTTCCCACGACAAAAGGTCGGGATATTGCTATAAGACCAAGTGATGTGTAAATTGCTGCCTCAGTTAGAAACATTTTGCAAATCATCGTACAAATAAGAAATATAGTTGCTACTGTCATTGTGTAAGCTGGAGCTTGCATTGTCACAGCCAGTCTTTCCACACGGTCTTCCACTGAAAAAAATGTACAGTGGTCAGTCTACAAACAGCTATAGAAATTATCCACATTAAAATAAAATTATTTTGCACAATTAACTACAAATGGGTAAGTAATGACAAGAAGATTAAGAAATAGTTTAATAAGTAACATAATTATTTATCGCTGCTTAAAAGGATGAATTGAGTAACAACTGCTATAAAATATCAATACTGACAGAATATTATTACTGAAACTTGCTTACACTGTGAGGCTTTTTTAATTTGCCAATCTGTAACGAATCCTGCGATAGGAATAAAAATGGGCGCAATAATGGCACATAAACCGGAAATTTGATTATACCAGGAAACTGCATGATCAAAATAATATTTCACATTAGATTTGCATAATACATACTGCTTCTACCGTTTTACAAACTACTTTATGATTAAAACAAAAATATACGTATTGTAACAGAAATGGTATTTGTAACCTTTTTGAGGATTGTTGGTTGTCCTGTATGCCCATAGATAAAATGTGGCAGAGTAAAACAAGACAAGAAAGAAATTGATGAAATGCCAATTTATATGCAATGCAGACGACAGCGTCAATAAAGAAACTTTTAGCGGAATCTGATTCTCAACTGCTTCATTCCTATGCATTGCGTTTTCTTCTGTTTAAAAATTTAGTAAATTGATAGAGGTATGTGTGTTTTTATGTTAAACGGATATATTGTATCCAAAATCATAATTTTTGTGACAAATCTCACTCTCACCTCACCTCTATCATCCGACTGCGTAATAATAAAGTTTTCTTTACCTGAATTATCACGACTTCGTTTAAGCACAGATTTTGTCTCAGACTTTCCTTCATACTTGGGTTTCAAATTGTCTAATGTTTTGATTGGATCTTCTTTAAGATCTTTTTGTTCCTCAACTCTGAATTTAGGCATTAAAAATGTCACCGGAAATGTAAGTAAGGACAAGCTTGTTAGAAACATCCCGATGACTCGGTATGAAACTGAAGCCTCGTATGCATACTATACAGATCATATAGTATTACAGTGATAATTAAATATGCATTGTATTTTATTTTGATATATACGAAAGTCAAATTGTCACTTCAACCATTGTAATTTCAATGATTCATGAGATTCAACTAAAAAACTGAAATAAACTTGCCTGAACAGCGAGGAAAAGCACAGTAGATATTGAGTAGGCAGAGCTGTATGCAATCAAAATTGTAGTTTTACGTTCAGGCCAGAGATTCATAAATTGAAAACTGCTAAGCCTCAATTGATTAGTTCCCAACGCAATTAAATTGAGAGCTGGCCACAAAAGCCAGGGTATATCTGCATAATGTAACAAAATAACAATCAAATGAAACAGCCACAAATCATAAGTTTGACACAGCTTTCTACCCATGTTTACCTTTAGAAACATAAGTCAGACAAACAAATCCACCAACAGTCATTGCACTAAGGTTACAAATAGAATAAACTGAATATTAATCCTTTTTTCGAATTAAAGAAAATGGAAATAATTTAATTCTAATAACCTTCCAAGAAAACGTGTTATCCATAAACCCAAGTAGTCCAAACAAAACCCAATGAAAATTGAAGTTGCACCATAAGCCACTGAAGCAACTGTATAAATCTTGTTCATTTCTATGGCAGAAATTTTTTTGCAGTCTGCTGATTGATTCAACTCTCCAAGCAAAATCGTCTCGTTTTCAATAGGTTGAAAAGCCATAGAACCGCCCGAAAAAAAATCTTCCGATGTCTCATCCTTAATTATACATAATACAAAAACATCATGTTTTATAATCGTTATACTTGCCTAGTAAGAAAATAATCCCAGTTTAATGTTGATTTTTGTTTATCGTACAAATTGTTACTCTCACAATACTCAAAGTCAAAATTTTTGAATCAATAAAAAAATAAAATTATGTGTAAATGAATTGTTAAATTGTGCGACTCCCTCTAGAAAAATATGGAAACAAAGAACATTTTTAAATGGCTGCGATTTGTTGTACCGAAAATTAATTTAACTGAAGGTTGATTTCAAATATTCGAAAAATTGTGTTGATAAGGTGAAAATGTATTGTAGTATTTTAACTATTACTGAACATAAAAATCATTATAAAAATTTCCTTAATGAGACAACAATTTGAAATACTATAATTTAATCGCTATAACCAGCATATATTATATGTCTCAAGTCTCAACTGTAGCACATTTAATTGACCTCGATTTTTGGTAACACGTTATCTTCACTAAACATCATCCAAATAATTGTTTAACGTTATTAGTTATTAACTAACATTATATAGTTAGTATACCATAAAATACATACTATTTGATAAGAAGGTGGAATATTGTTATGTGTATAACTATCTTAAAGCAATTAGTAAACATAAAATGACCAGTTAGTTACATCGATGCTGCTCTTGTTGTTTTGTCTAATTGAAGGTTCTTCTTCCAGTGCTTCTAAACTGATTGTAGAATATCTGAACTGTGATGATGACTGTCGTTCAAACTTTTGAGAATCAATTGCAGCCACCTTCGTCTCAAGCAGTGCTTCGATTTCACATAAATGACTGTAGAAGTTAATTATGAAAATAAAAACCAAGAATTACGAAATGGTGTTCAAAAAAACTATAATCGATGACGATTCCCAGTTCCTAGTAACACCTTGCTGCGTATCCAAACACATGGGAAGTTTGTCAAAAAACCATTTATAATATGGTCCAATTCACGACACGGCGAGGAATTAGAAATTGTTACCATCTTCCTGTGTTCTAAATTAGATCACAGCTATATGACAAAAATCATTTTGTCCCATTTGTCACAGTTTCACAGTTGCATACCATAAAAACTAATAAATTATAAAAAAGGTGTAAAAATTTGTAGGGAAAAAGCTCTTTTCACTTACAATGTGGAAAAAATGAGACTACAGAGTGATTAAGCGTTGTTGCCATAAGTAGTAAACTAAATTAGACAAATAGAACGGTGATAACACCATAACTTTGTGAAGCTGACCAAATAAATGAAATTAATTTCGTCTAATTTCGCCATAGTTTAGTTATAATATAAGTAAGTATTGCTAGGAACCGTAGTTGCTGAAGGGATTTTACACCTCCCTTTATGAGATTATTTACTGAATTTCATTATAGAGATAAGAATGAACATTTAGATACACCACAAGTTAAAATCCATTCTAAGGTTGTGCATTATCAAAGCGAACTTGAGATACGTATAATTTTATCAGACTAAATTGTGATAATATTTTTTTTAATTACATAGGTATTAATATTTAAGTTTAATATTACCAGATCCATTGAATTATTACTTATATAGCACATTGCAATCAAAAATGTTATTGCATTGGCGATGTAACTACCTCCATTTTGGAGCGAATTCGTCAATTACCGATAAATAAATACGTGCAATTACATTACACACAACTAATTCTAATTATATTTATATATTATATAATGTATACTTTAATGCATTAAAGTGTATTACCTATAAACTCCTTCTTGCTGAAGTACATGAATGAGACTGGGCCAACCGAACAGACATCCGCTAAAGAGCAAGGCTTCTACAAATCCTATAATAACTATTGCAATCCGCCGTTTCAAATGCATTTTGATTATTTCATCTAATTAAAAAATACAATTATATTTAGTCTATTTCTTTCAGCGAATGTTGTATAGAAATTGATTTTTATTTTATTGTGTATCTGTATGACTTACTGAGAGTGGCGTAGGTATATTTGATAAATAATGAATGTGAAGTTTCACAACGTCTAGATTTTTATATCCCGTTTCCTTTAATTATGAATTGCTTCGGCAAATTGAGTCTGCAAATTCCGAGGGCTATCTTTTCATGATGACCGATGCTATAATACACATTAATTCCAGGAGCGAAAACTAATCAATAATTACGAAAACTCAACAGCTGAAATAATTCTCCAGTCTTTTATCTTTCACTCCAATCCTTTTTCATTTTTCTACAATCAATGTATCATCGATGATTGAAGGTTAGTCAATAATAAATGTAACCTTGGCCATCTGAAAAAGAATTACGCAAGCTTAACAATTGACAGACAATTAAATTAATTAATATACCAATAAATGACCCATTTTTACTTACAATAACATGACGAGTGGTACTGAATTATTAAGTAGTGTCAACTACTTTCTAATAATACTGATCACGTCTGTCTGTCTGTCCGTCCGTCTGTCTGTCCGTCTGTTGTGCAGATTCTCTAACACTAGTATTATGGTACCTAGTACAGTAGTATGGTATCTAGAACTATAGTATATGGTAGTATAGTATCTAGTAGCACTGGCGTAACCAGGGGGGGTCAAGGGGGCACATGCCCCCTTCGAAAGAGTAGTCAAAAAATTAACAAAACATGGTAGTATTGTATCTAGTAGCATTGGCGTAGCAAGGGGGGTCAAGGGGGCAACTGCCCCCAAGTCATAAAATCAACAAAACCCACAACAAAGCTAGTTTTTAAGTAGTTTTGTTACTGAATTCAAAAAAAAATAGTGAAATAAATTCGAAATTTTCAATTTGCGTTTTGTTTTCAAATTTATCAATAAAACTAATAGTATTGACACTACTTTATTACATCTATTTGTAATAGTTTATTTTAACTGCAACTTCGTAACTTTCTGGATACAATGAGTATATTAGAGTATAGAGCCAGAATTACGAGTTGGGGGTACACGGCAAGGTTCTATAAACAGATCTGGGGGCGCAATTTAAAATAAGAGTAAATGTAAAATAAGTTATTAAAAAAAACTTATTTTACATTTTTTTAAAAGGATATTAAACTATAGACTATTTAATTTAATTACATATATTTCAGTGATTTACTGTAAGACTCAACCAGATTCGTTTCGGTAGCAAGGAAATCATGTAGTATCACTCCCTAACAAGACAGTATTATTATTATTAGAGTTTATTCAATGATCGACACTGTCACAGCCTTTACAATCGTTTACAAATCTGATAGTAATAAGTTATATATAATACACTTTTGATTTTAAACAAGACAGTATATATACATGAAGGTCAAACGGGCAATGTCCACCACCCCGGAAATGGCAAAAGAGGTTATTTTGCCGTAAAAGTGCAAAATGTTTGGAAATGCTTAGAGCAACGTGTGAGTTTGATGCACTTGACTGAGTATATACACTATACACCTTCCATATTGCAAATGTTCGGTCTCGTTGCATGATTTTACTGTTGTTTCATAATATCCCATGCATTTTTGAGCCTGAAGTTCTTTGCGCGATGAGAACTCAATTTTGAAAAGGTTACAAAATTGTTATACAAGGCTCATCAAAAAGAGGAGAAAGTTCTAAAGGGCGCTTGTATGCAGTTTATATAATTATTGCCTTGCGTGTGGGTCTAAAAAATTGTTTTCTACAATCTCAGTGTATTTCTCAAATCCTTTGAATTTGCAATTATTACTTTTAAAATTTCAAAAATGTTTCGCAAAAAAGCGCCCAAGATTGAACCTTTGCCTTTCAAAATACAACATTTTGCATACAATTTGGGCTGGTAACCCCAATTAGCGCTAATTGAAGTGTATACGTATAGCCGTAACTTTGATGGTCTCAATTTTTCTTTTTATGGGCGCATGTTTAATACTGATGGGGATTTTGGAATCTCTGAAATCGATTTCTAAATACGACCTTTGATCTTTAACACCATTTTGGCGATTTACTAGCCGGTTTGGTTCATGTTCAGATATAGGATAATTGGTTTCGGTTTACGTCTAGTTGTAGAAATTTTTCTAAAAGCTATATAGTAAGTTACGGTAAACTAAATGTTTCGAAACAGAACAGGTCTGTGTAGATTGTAGACTAATAAAATATACTTAGTTTCACACACATGTCTTCCAATAAACTGTAAAAATTAAATAATTTGGCGTTTATATTTCGCTGTCTCAAATTATAATCTGTAAAATTGACAATTCAACTACAATATTTACAATATCGACAATCGACAAATTATAATTTCAATGATACTTGTTAAATGGGTTTACATTATCTGTATATCTATACACTATATGCATTAAAATATTAAATATGTATGGTCAAATATTGTATTAAGGTTTATTAATTATGTATCACAATTGATACATGTTCTCTTCCAGAATCTGTCTGTCTGTCTGTTTCTGGCAGCTTGTGGCCGCCATAGCTCAAGAACGGATGAACCAAATTGGTTCAAACTTGGCAAATGTTATCTGGAGGTTTCAACAATGGTGTCAGTCAAAAATGGGGTCTGTAGGGTACATTGTTCGTGACCTAGGTCACAAATAAGGGGAGTAGTTGCGTATAGCTGCTTAAACTATGGGAGAAGACGAAAAGGGAAGCTGAGAGTAGAAGGCAAAGAGAAGGCTAGCTGCTTCCTACAGTCTAGTCTTTAAGGGGGTGTTGGTGGGGGGATATTAAGAAAAAATTATTATACTTATGTAAACAATTTTAGAGGAAGTAAATAAAAAATGATAGAATGTATAACTTTAGATATATATGTTAATATATTTACAATACTTCTTCTGATAAATGTTTACCTGTTTGCAATAGTTTATTTATTTTACTTTTATGACAAGGATAATTCAGATAACGATTGAAATCCAGGAATATGATATGTCCTGCTGTACCACACATGCACACCGATTAACAATTAAGGGCAGTAACGACGACTCAAAAATGAGTAAAGCGTAATCAAATTGATGTTCAAGTATTACGTTTTATTCAAAACCCACAAAATACATTGCTCACTCTTTCTATAGTGAACATAAAACAAAAAGAACTTTAAATCTTGTATACCAACTCTAGTCACTAGTTGCTCCTACAAAATATATATCTCCTTTAACTGATTTTTGGGTTTTAATTTAATGCAATTTCTAGCTCTCATAATCTCCCAACGCTTTTTGAATCACCATGTTGTGAAAAAATCTATATCCTTTTTCATGGCGCTTTTAAGAATTAAAATTTCTTAATTCCTTTGATTTTTTTGTTCTTTGGTTAAAAGGCCCAAATATGATTTCTCCATTGTTTTCTTATTTTGTCGTTTAATATGTTCAATAGGGTAGGTACCTTAACCTTTATTTGCGGTAGGGCAAATGTTATATGTATACAAGCTGTATACATGTTGTTCCCAGCGGCGCATGGCACTAGCGCAGATGCCTTTAAATACCAAATATGGGGTTATTTTACCATTAAAATTGAGAAATTTCCCTCGGTAAGCTCGAATTTGTTGCTGTTTATGTTAATTTTTATTTCAAATTAGCTCAATTTTTCGATTTCACTAGTACAATAATTGTAATAATAATCTACAATGTTAGGTGCCGAAACCAAATCCTGGGTATGGCAATGCCTTCAATGTTTTCTTGCAAATATAATAAAATATAAAGTTTCAACCAAGAAAAATTGACATGGTTACATTTTTCTCATTAAAATATAACCATGTCAATTTTTCTTAGTTTCAACTTTTGAAAATATTATGCTCATTTTAAGCACTGGTCACATTCACATGTACACCAACTTCGTAAGAAATTCCTGAACCACTAATTCTAATAATTTATAACTATTGGAAACATTTTACTCATTGCATTTTTAAAATGGTATGGCCGGGCCTGTTCAATTTCCTCCTAGCCGGGACATGGTTGTTACGGCCCTGGTAGTTCCTAGTTCGATTATACCTGTAATGCACTGCATTGTGCTCTGCGTCTATGTATTAGTATTATACATTGATACAAAATAACTATATCAATATCAATGAATATATAATATTTGATTTGATTTATAAGCATAAGAACTGTTGGCTTCTTTAACTTACAAAGATTATTTTTGGGTCTCAGGTATAAACTAAAAACCGTTACTATCATTATGCGATGGATATTCCAATAGTCTCAACTCAAGCTGATTATAACCTGCTAAAACAATGAATCCCTCCCCCTCAGTTCCCGTCTATACATCCTGTAAATAAGCCCACCGCACCGGCAGTCGCCTCTCCTCTAAGACAGAAGACAAGACACCAACTTGGATGCTTTTATTACAGAATGTACAGACTAGACGATGCGTTGTTCCCTAGTCATTTTATGCTTTTGTAAGTTGTTAAGACTTAAAACAAGACTTGTAATAATTATCATTGTTTTCACTTTGCAGCCATTCTCTGTTTCTGTTTTAGTTTTTAGGACAAAATAGCAATTTATATTGTAATTATTACATACAGTATAACTAATATTCATGCAAAATGTATTAGTGTGATGTATATTAATCATAACTAATATAAATTCAATGTGTATGAGTGTTGTAAAGTATTTTTAACTCATTGGTTGCCAAATTTTTTTCCCGAATAAATAATCTCCCGTTTCCTTAAAAATGCCAGTCATGAAAATAAGACGCTGGGAAGATCAGGGTAAAATTTCAATTAAAATGTAATATTGTTATTAGTTTCATTTTGAATGTATACTTGCCATATACAAACTATAATATTTTGTGAAATTGCAAGAAATCGGACAAAGAGAGTGTCGCATTCTATTTTGAGCAAAGCTATCGTGGTTTTCCTTTGCACCCTTCCGCTAGGCATTTGCTTTGTTTTTCGGGTTTAGCCAGGAAGTAAATTTTTCTCCAATTTTTTTTATAAAAAGTGTCAAGTACTACTTTTTGCCTCTGTTATCACATTCATATTATGTAGCAGCAGAGGCTTAGTCAGGATTTGGTTTCGAGATTCATATTTTTTTTTTGTCTCATTTTGTTAATCTCAATTAATTTTGAGATAATAAATAAATGTGGAAAGAGTGAAGATGCGATTGCGGTCTCTGAAGTTGTACTTTCTGGAAAAAATCTGACACTACCGTGGCATCTATGTCTGAATAGTCTCAAATGTGGGGCTTGGTTGAATTGCAATGACCAGACATCGGACTTGCATGCATATGCAAGTTTTTATAGAGCGTATCTACAACCCAAAGCTTTAGGATATACATGTTTCACCTCTAAACTAGTCGATAGGCAAATTTTTTTTTCACATGTTTTACATGTTTTGAAAAATTGAAAAAAGACATGTTTTTAACATGTTTTGTGCTTTTTAACATGTTTTTAACATGTTTTGGACTTTCAGCCAGTTTCTTGACATAGATTTTGTTATTCTGTCGGTTTAAAATCAAAAAATCTTTACAAGAAAAAAATAGGGCACTCTCAAAAATTAGAAAGCCTTCTAATTGTCCAATCTGCAAATGAGAAACTACAAAAGGTGAAAGTATGACTTCGAGAAAAGACAATTTGCAGTAAAATCTGGCCTGAAATTTTTGCTTTGTTTAAATAATTGATTTGGAATTGCTTTTATACCTATTTGATTAACTGAGCTAAAACTTAAACCTTTTTAGTGGCTCATTAAAATGCTATTTCAATAAACATGTTTTTGAAAATGTTTTCTCATTTTTTCGAACATGTACTTGTACATGTTTTCCTATTTTCCGAACATGCAAGTCCGATGTCTGGCAATGACTCAATGCAACGGAGGCTCATTCCCTACATGATACTATACACATAGACCGATAGAGACCGATAAAGTTCTGTCCTGTGGTGGACTTTCGCTGTTTGGAATAAAAAGTGTTATAGTTTGAGAAAGATGTTAAATTCATGGCCTCATACTAAATATGCGTAGCGTTACATTTTAACGTGAGATGTACCTAACTGGAGTTTATTGAAGGCTGTTTCTCAGCCTGTGTGAGTCGTTCTCGTGGCACGTAGGAAAATATATATTGCATTGTATTTTGTATTGCACATCTCTCAGCAGATCAATCGGCAATTGTATAGTCCCCGTACGTAAAATAAGTTGATGGGAACCCAAGAAAATTAACATCGCTTTCTGGCGTACACAGGAAGAGGTATGAGACAGCCGACAACAACAGCCACTTAAAATGTTAACGGAAAACTTAATAATAATAGCATTTCATCCGAAAACAGTTGAATAATTTTACTGTAACTATCGTATTTAAATTTTATATCCCATTTTTCAGTTATAAGTGTAGTGTCGTGTGAAGTGCGTGCTAGTATATCAATCAGCTGTCAATCGCTAAGGTCAGGAGCAGTGGATCTGTCCTATGTCCTAAACAAATTATATAATCAGTAACTGACATCAAGTAATTGTACTTTTTATCTTGTCGGCAATCAGCTGAGCTGTGCCTGGCTGGCAATTAAAGGTACTATTATATTACATTTATTTTTGTTACCACACATAAATGAATATTCAATAACTAGTAACATGACGGGTGACTGCAGACATTACTTACTGACGTTGCTGTTTTTATTGTGAATTCGAGCTATTCAGATTTAACATATAACAGTAGTAGTAAGAATTAACAAGTTTATTACGTAGTCTAATAAATAACTATGTCACACAAATAATAATTGTTGATTGTTAGACTTAGAACTGATTGCAATCATGAATTAACAAAACGTGGAATCTATAATGTTTTATATTGACATAATAATTCACTTCATTATAAATTGATAAATATGGAATTTTCAGGAATTGTTGCTTGCTTTCATATATTTTTGATTTGCATTTCAACTGAACATTTTTTATGTAATTTTATTAGGATGTACCAATATTGATGATTGAATATTGTTTTGGTGGATAATTATCTGTCTCCCTCTCCCATTTCTTTATCGGTAATTTGTCAAATTCATTCATTTTGTAATTATTAATTAATTTAAAATTGTTAAACTACTATGACTAACCATACTGACATGATACTTAAGTATTGTACATTTGTATAACAGGGCGAGGGGATATATAGAAGGAGAGGGTAAAGTCATCCGCTGACATTGATAAAATCTTAAGAAGACTCGGGATGGTAAGATGTTTGAATTTATTCTAATATCAACCTCATTTGCCGTTTTGGAAAATGACAATATGCTTAAAGTCATACAATATTATGTCAGAAATTAACCTATTGAATTAATTCGTCTTTGTCTAAAATTATTAATACTAGGTATATGAAATTTACAAAATTATAATCTAAATAATTACTGAATTATGTTATAGGGAACGAATGCCTCTCAGTTGGAGAAAGAAATCGGCTTAGAGTTCCCACCCAACGAGCGCTTTTTTGGTCTGGCAAACGTAAGTTTCAGAATTGGCATTATGTGCTATCATACACGCTCCACGTTATTGCTTATTTTTCATTTTATAAATAGTTTAAATAAGTTACCGGTAACCATGTGTAAAGTATTTAGTATTCCCTAGTGTTTTGAATTTATAAGTTATGACACATCATCATCATATTTTTTTAAATTGTTGTTTCTTTTTTTGTAATTTTCAGTTCGGGAACACATGCTACAGCAACTCTGTTTTACAGGCATTGTATTTTTGCAAACCTTTTCGAGAAAAGGTGTTAGAGTACAAGGCGAAAAATAAACGGCCGAAAGAAACGTTACTATCTTGTTTAGCAGACCTATTTTACACTATAACTACACAAAAGAAAAAAGTTGGATCAATCGCTCCGAAAAAGTTTATCGCACGTTTACGCAAAGAAAAAGGTGTGTAATATTTGTGAATAAGTTATACTTTTAATACTTTTGAGTAACTAAAATTACTGAAATTATTGCAATTCATAAAACAGAAAACCCATTATTATTAAACTATGTTTGTGGTTTTCAGAGGAGTTTGATAATTACTTGCAGCAAGATGCTCACGAATTTCTCAACTTTTTAATCAATCGAATTAATGAAATTATTCTAGGTGAGTAGGACCTCTTTTATACCATGCATAAATATTTTGTATTACATATTGTCGAATCTAACTCTGTGACACATCAAGATTTTAGCCAGTTAGATTACATGCATCATGCATGCAATTAAATTTAATGCAATTTATTTGCAATCGTATATTATTTTATTGATTGTTACAATTACTTACTTTTATTTTTCGTTTTCATGGTATAATAGCGGAGAGACAAAATTTGAGTGCTAAGCAGAAATCAACCGCGGAGAGTACAAATGACTCGAAACCGCAAGAACCTACATGGGTTCATGAAATATTTCAAGGCATTTTGACCAGCGAAACAAGGTGTCTCAATTGTGAAATGGTAAGTTGTAATTTTAGAAGCTGTTACCTTACATCCAAGCACAAGTCTGCATAAATAATTTATGTTCCATACACATCTCATATTGCAGGTGAGTAGTAAAGATGAAGACTTCCTAGATTTGCAAGTGGATATAGACCAAAATACAAGTATTACACATTGTCTTCGCTGCTTTAGTAACATGGAAATGCTCTGCGGAGACAATAAATTCAAATGTGACAATTGTTGCAGCTACCAAGAAGCACAGGTACTAATCAATACAATAAAACAGAGTTTTGTTCTACCAATAAGTAATTTTGTCTTTGTACCCACCTATATTTGTTTTTAATATTTGTGCGTATAAATTATCTGCAATAGAAACGGATGAGAGTGAAGAAACTACCTGTCATATTGGCTCTTCACCTGAAAAGATTCAAGTATGTCGAGCAGTACAATCGACATATAAAGGTTTCGCACAGAGTCGTGTTTCCTCTGGAACTTCGACTTTTTAATACGGTGCGTAGATTAATATTAATTGCACAAACCCCTATCAAATTATCCGCATGTTGTTGATTTAGACATCGTATTTTCAATACACAACCTTGTGATACGCTTTTAACTTTGTAACATTATTTTTAATGATTTGTGATTATGTGGGAGTAGTCTGATGATGCCGTGAACCCGGATCGGTTGTACGATTTAGTGGCTGTTGTTATCCATTGCGGCAGTGGTCCAAATCGGGGTCACTACATAAGCATTGTCAAGAGTCACGGGTTTTGGCTCCTTTTTGATGATGATATGGTTGATGTGAGTCTATATGAACATTTTAATATTCTTGTTTACCACATATTGTCCTGATTACATTATATATATTATTTTCCTATTATTTAGAAAATTGATGCATCTGCGATAGAAGACTTTTATGGACTGACGTCAAATGTTCAGAAGTCCTCGGAAACGGGCTACATCCTTTTCTACCAGTCAAAAGATTATCAGTAGTAGTTTACTAATAATATTTATAGGATTTACTTATATTTAAATACCTCCATACAGATCTACGTGCTATCTTTACGAGTTGTTTGTATGTGGGCTTATAATATTATATACCTGGTTAGATAAGAAAACGCTGTGAACTCATCGCAAGTTATAATGAATACGTATGTATTGTAGAAACACGTTGTTCAAGTTTAAAAATAATTTTGAAACATTTAGAAGATTGCTGTTCGATGACCGTTGTTAAAATATACAGTATATCTATGTCAAATTGACGACCTTAATTAAATGATGAATAGTAATTGTCTATATATTATTATTATGTATCCATAGTCGTGTATACTTCAAAGTAAAAGTATACTAAGGGTAAACTTTTCTAAAGTCAAATCATGTATATAATAAATAGAAATGTATATACAGTACAGCTAAAATAGAGCAAATTATGTTAAAGGATTGTTTAGTATTTCTTAATTGACTTGTATAATAAATATTTGTTATTAGTTATTAGTACGGTAAATTCCACACCATTTTTATAGATTCTTGGGCATTTCATCTCCCAAAGTCCCACCTGCATGATCTTTTGCAACAGATAAATATATGATGTTTTTATTTAAATATTATAAAGCTTGATACATGATGTATAAAGTATTAAGGACTGCGTTATTTATTGTTATGATATAACTTATTATCGTGATTATACATTGAACCCCTAAGATAATCTTATGAATTGACAAGTGTATTATATTCGACATTCGCCTTGTTAGAATTAGAGATATTTGTAGTCTATTGCAAGAGTTAATAAATAGAAAGCACTGGACGTTACACGTCATTATCTTTATATATGATGCTATTGTGGGAAATTTTATGTCACTAATATAGTAAAACTGAAAAACTTTGTCAGTTTGTATTTATTCCAAAGAAACCAGTCTAGACGTAATGAAATCTATATGTTTTAGTTAATTGCATGCAACTTCCTGTCTTAAATTAAAAAGCTTGTGTAACGGATTTTATGAACTGTTGTGAGTTAAATGTTTTGACTTCGCATGAAATGATCTTACTCTGATGTCCTAAAAATTATATATAGGTTTTAAAATACAAAATTTTAAGATGCGTATTTTAAATTGAAGACTAGGGTGGGATGATGAACATGTAAGTTGTAAAGTGATGAGAAATGCAGTAGTGAGATAAAGACTTGGATGAATCCACCCACCACCCATTATCGATCGACCTACCACGGTCATCTCATCATCTCTTTCTTTGATTGAGTATTATTGAGGAGATGAAATTGCAAACAGAAAAAACGTATACCTGCTATGCTAATAATATTATATAGCTATATCTAACTTATTAAAGATACTCTAATTATTAGCTTTACCTATGTCGGTATAAAATATTGCAAAATGTACTAATAAAATTTGGAAAATCTAAATATACATCATGTTTTTGTTTTTCATAAAAATATTTATCCTTTGTTCAATTTAAATCGGTTCAAATTACAGGCATAATGAATTTTCTGTTTAACAAGAACAAGTACATATCAGTATTTTGAATAACTTAACAATAAGTGGTATGTACTCAACAAATAAAATAAAACGATTGAAATGAAAGACTGTGAGATTTTTGAGAATTGTAGTGCTATGATGCCCAGCATAGTAAAAAATTTACAATATAAACGGTGTTACAATTTACAAAATACCGCAGGCAGATGACAACCAACCGAGATGTATAAACGAATGGGAAGATTTTATTCACTGTGAATCAAAATTTTAAATAAATTTCCTTCATATCGCCATGTGGGAATGTTACATCTTGGATGTGGTATATTCATCTGGAAAGTTGAATTGATGACTTCCTACTGCGACAATATTGGGTAAATGACCCGCATTTGGAATCACATTCCAAGACAGCGTCAACGTAACATTGTTATTTCCTCTGAATAAAAATAAAATATAAATTCATTATTAGTAAATTACTGTATACTGTAAATTGCAGTGCATAACTATAGCTTTAGAGTTAATAGTATTAAGTAATGTTTAGAAGTGGACCATTTATGCAATCCGTTTTTTTATCAGAAATAAAATAAAATAAATAAATAATTATTAATAATACATCAACTCAGCTCATTTAGATGATTTTGAATATCGACGACAGAGGTTATACTCAACTGATAAAGATGACAATGTGCAATATGTATACAATGGGTACGTATAAAATATTAATAATAAAAAAGAATTCTGTCATAATAAATACAAAATACTATTACAATACAACCAGAGATTCGACTATTATTATTGGTTTACCTGAGACCGTTGCCGTCATCCCAGAAATAATATTTCGGTCTAATGTTTTTGTGGTCCAAAACCGAATTTTCCCCTCGTTGGATGATTTTATCCCATATAACGACTTGGTTAAGCTTGTTGTTCGGGGTCTCGTACTCGGCAGTTAAATACAGGAACAGCTGTTTCACATTCCAGTTAAATAATGGTCTGAGATCTGCTTTAAGGTCAAAGATCATAAACCCCATGTCATTCTTCTCCCTGGATGCACTGTAATCTGGAACATTTCTTACAAGTACAGTTACAGTGTTGATGGTGGCATTTGCTGAATAATCTCGGAAGGCCGTGGTGGCGAAACAGACGAATGTCAATCCAGCCAAAACTGACACTGTGTACGCAGCCAGTGCGTGACTCCGAGTAAATGCACTGTGCATTTTGCAGTTTTTTAAAATTGCTGGTTGCAGTTGACGGCTAGTACGTGCGGTGACGGACGATATGCTGTTTGTTAGTTCAGTCAAGATTCTGATGACACGAAGGATACAAATTCGTAAAATAACTTTCCGCCAAACCCAAACACTCAGTTCTAAATTCTACACGTAGATGTCACATGTTCTGTATAGTTAAACTTTAAACTACATAAATATTGCTAAAAAATCGGCGTTACATTTTTTTCATCCTGGCATTTTTATTTTGTTAAATTGATCATTAACTCGTAAGACATAATAGATACTTACATAATGCTTACAATACTTACCTGCGACAATTGAGAAAAAATGCTTTGTGTTTGCGGGCCTCGTTGGATCAAGTGCTATGACATCACATGGTTATTACAGGGTAAAGGGTATTCAAAACTTTATGGATAGTATTTTATTATCTTTGGGTGTTTAAGTCTTACCATCTTACCAGTGACATTTCACATTTTTGAAAAAATTAATAAATGTTTCAAACCTTTCAGCTAATTGTTGAATGTTTTGCACTACAAACTTCTACTCCGGACAATTACGAATTCTGGGCGGAAAATTCTTCATGCATTTGGCTTATAATAAATGACGGTTTTTCGTGAGTTTTTGTGGACGTGAGAAGAAGCCTGTATCTACAACCCCTATGTAAGTAATACATAATAATAATTTATTCAGAATATCAGCTAACAGCATCACATGAAATACTATGTTATAAAAATTTACATGACATGAGGAAAACACAGTATTAGGATTAACAAGCTTTGATTGATATTTGAAGCTTAAGATGTGCAATAGCACATAGTCTCTATATATTATTCTTTTATCTATAACATAAAGCATATTTCAAGATCAACCAAGTGTATATAAAGGTCAATCTGCGTGAGGCAAAGTAAAGGTTAAACTTTATGATTCATTTTATTTAATGTATATATATATTACTATGAGTAATTGATATGAGCATGAGACTACATCGAGATAAAGCTTTGAAACGATAAAAACCACTCCAAAACAGGACTTCAAGCAAAAATAAATACTTATTTATTTATTCGTGTTATTCATGATTCATGAATGATTGTATTATTAGACATTACAGTACTCGATTTGTACACAGCACACAACAGTATGTTTTGGGAATGTGATTGCGAGACAAGTCGTTTTGCTTAAAACTTAAGGCTTTAAGATTAACAATGTTCATAGTGTCTTGACCTGACCATAATATTAGAGACTGCCGTTTGTTCAATTTTTTATATCAAATTCAAATTTTTAGAAGGGAAAAAACCAATTCAAACTGAAATTATTATAATATTACATTCAATACTTGACGTATTCAATTTTATACTTATCAAAAGTAAGAATGTCTTTAATGAAAGAAATAATGTGCAATGAAAGACACAAGGACAAGAAGTTCATTAATCTCAACCAACGATCTTCCGGTTCCCAGCCACTTGCTACTTCAATCCTACTCGTATTTTTCTTGGTGATTTCATTTGTTGTGCAGTCGAGTTGTATGAGACCATTGAGATTCAACCACGTATTGCCACTTACACCACAAGTACAATCATCATCTGACCACCAAATTATGTCGGCGGAACGTGAATCTTCAAAACAAATTCCCCCTATTGTTATCAACACTTGGGCTTTCACTGAAGCTACTAAAAAAGGTTTCCAGCATATACACACATTACACTATTTACAAGCACTATGATGATGATGTTTAAGAGCTATATTATATAGTGGAATATAATAAGCGGAATTCAAGACTAGACAATTCTCCCACACTATGCATTGTAAATATATTTATGTTCTTTGTTTACTTTTGTTAATTTTTTAGCATGGGAAGTTTTAAGCGATGGAGGCACTGCACTGGACGCTGTGGAACAAGGATGCTCTCGAGCTGAAGAATTGCAATACGACGGAACAGTTGGATTCGGTGGCAGTCCAGACGAAAATGGAGAGACAACTCTTGATGCCATGATAATGAACGGGTATCTAAAATTACTAATAATGCGTTATTCCTTATTGCATACATCACAAACGCCCCTTTTTCTTGCCGGACAGATTGAGAAAGATTAATATGTTCATGCTTCTTGCTTAAAGCTGGTATAGGAACAGGAACAGATATTTCTTGTGTAGCAATACGGGGCAATGTAACAATTCGTTTTTATATATTATTATATTAATTTTTGTGAAGACAAAGATTTATTGCACTTCATGTTATTTCAATTCACAGTTTCATCAGGTCACAGTTGAAATATAATATTATGCTGTTTTTGCCTCTTCCAGAGTAACCCATGATGTTGGTGCAGTGGGTTGTCTCCGTGAAGTGAAAAATGCTATTGGTGTAGCTCGTAAGGTTATGGAACATACTAAGCACACCTTTTTAGTGGGGAGCTTGGCAACTGACTTTGCGGTTCAAATGGGACTTCCCAGAGAGACTCTTACGACACCCGAATCCGCAGATATGCACAACCAATGGAAATCGAGTAATTGCCAACCGAATTTTTGGAAAAATGTTACTCCCAATCCATCTGAGTCATGCGGGCCATACTCCTCCATCACTGTTCCCCAATTCGTTCACAATTCAACTATTTCGTCTACAAGAAATGATCTACGAGAAATCGATCGATTCAATCACGACACAATTGGAATGGTAGCTCTTGATTCAAGAGGTAACATCGCATGTGGAACATCTTCCAATGGAGCAAAGAATAAAATACCAGGGTAAAACAATGCAAATAAAATATTCTTGGCCTGATCTCTATTTAGTTTACACAGTTTATTACATGTATAGTGTAATCCGAAACACTAATTTATTTTCGTTTCTTTAACCTGTTTACTTAGGAGAGTAGGTGATGCTCCAATAGTTGGGGCTGGAGGGTATGTAGACCGCAAAATTGGTGGAGCTGCTGCAACTGGTGATGGGGATGTAATGATAAGATTTTTACCAAGGTACATTATATTTAAAAGTATGCGTATTTTCTTCAAACACTGCCATTACTATCACAAGTTTTAACTCATTATTTTTTTCGATAGTATGTATGCTGTAGAGAAGATGGGACAAGGGCTTAGTCCAACTACGGCTGCCCAATTGTCTATTGCACGTATTGCCGAGTATTATCCCCAATTTAGTGGAGCAATCGTCGCTGTCAATTTGCAAGGAGATTATGGAGCAGCTTGTCATCGTATTGAAAATGGATTTCCCTACTCTGTCCGCAATAGCTTTACTGGTGAAGTTAAAACTTTCATTGTTCATTGTACAAACATATAATAAATTCAATTCATTCTGATATTCCTCTGCAGTCCTATCAACAGACTAGCATTTCATGCATTATCTGTTGGATATGTTCCATTCAACATTACATATTATGTTAATATTAGAGTAATCTGATATTTTTGGGATCCATGATTTCAACAATAGGGAAAATGAATGGAAAATGAAAAACGGCTTTCTAAATTAATCTCTTTGGAAGCGATAACACATAATTTTATATAACAGTGACATATTTTATTTCATATTAGTAATACGTGGCTTATAACAATACATTCTGCATCCTTAACAATAATCGAGTTAATTTATAATTAATAATTTAAGTCGACAAAATACTGGTGGACACTGAGTAATGAATATTGTGTTGTTAACCAAAGTGTATGCATTGTTTAATTTCTAAATATAGGCTTAATATTGTACATTGCGAGTGTACATTACTATACAAGGATTTTTCTTTGTGTGACATGATTTTCATTCATCTACAATATCAAAATTACGTACAAACGTAAGTAGTAGGTAACGTAGCCACACTTAACAATAAAATAAAATCAGGCGACAGATCAAGATTAAACACAATTTGTAAATGCGGAGACAAGAGTCATTGAACACTCGCCACTAAATGCTGATTATTCCTATTATATAGCGATAATTGTGTTATCTAATATTGCTATTCAAGTAGGTCAACTACACACAATCAATTTATTCGGCCTAAGCTCTACAGAATTATAAAGATGGAAGAAAACTTTTTGTACATAGAACAGTTAAAAGCATTATCTACAATCACCTTCATTATTATTATAGTACTTTTAATAATAGCCAGTTCCCAACCAATGACACTTTCTGCTGTTCAGAACGAAAATGGAGTTTATAATATTGTTTATATGTTTTATAATATCAGATGTAATATTCTATATACCGAGCAAAATCTTTTTAAGTACGATACAACTTGTTCAGGATTAGAGATAGGCGTACAACAATGTTTCGAAAATATTCTCAAGCATATAATATAATATAATATTAACATTGTAACATTCTAATATTTTATAAATAACACCCGCAATGAGAATAATATTGCAATATAATATCCACAATTCAGTTTTACATGTGTTTGGTGCATAATGATAATGTAAAACTCAATAATAACTTTATTTCTTAAATGCTAAGCAATTATAGAGTGTCATGTAAAATCTATTTGGTTCATTTACTTAATTATTAATTTCTACCACACACCGGCACCATTCTTGTTAACACAAACAAACTAACGCGCATATCTCTTAATCAGGGACGCAATAATGTCACATTCAGGGGCTTTCTGCTATATTTGATAGATTTTGTCATTTTTTTCTTAAGTTAAAATTTTGTGTAAACTGTCTATTTTACCATGTTTAACAGCTTCGTCATTTACTCAACAACTAACACAAATAATTCAATTTCTAATCAACTCGGGAAGTTTCATTTTCAAATGTTCAAAATAAAGGGATTTAACCACAGTCATAATTTAAACTACAAATCTATTACCGATTTTCTTGCTAAATATTTACAATAGCAGATTTAATTTCAAAACTAAAATTGCAGTTTGCACATTCGTACACAACAGAGGTATGTGGAATGCATGTTATTCGGTTTAGACCAATAATGGTTTGAAAAATAAGATTAGGTACAATTACCAAATAATATGTATACGAATAAATGTTTAAAAGGGTTCATGAACATGATACTTCTGTACCAATGATCGTTTGTATGAACCGAGCAAATATTTTCAAACATCGAGATTAATATGAACCATTTCATAATGAAATGAATTGACATGCAATTGATACAATGTATAATTTCTCAGTTAGAAAAAAATAGAATAACATTATTTGAGTTACTTTTTGGATATATTCAGTAGCCGAAGCATCTTTGGCAATTATATATAATAAGAGTGGAAAATATTGGAACTATACCAGCAGTTACATAACACAATTATGATTTATAATAAGTACAGAATTACAGAATTAATAGCGTGCTAACTGCTGCAGTCAATCAGTCAACGAAGTCAGAACATTAGGGACAAACTGTACTCTTCAATAGTACAGAAAAAACAAAACAAGTACTGTAAGATAATGGAGCTAATGGTCCAACTACTATTATTAGTAGGTAACATTGATATTAAAAATTAAGTCACTGCCCTAAATATTAGCAAAACTGAAGAACTTTAACAAAAGGCAACATAGTCGAGACACAAAGAAAAAAAATTCAGTCACAGTATAATTAGTATTCTACACAATAGTTTGATTGGAAAAGCAAAGACATTGAATCCATTAATGAGAAAAGTGACAACTTTCTTTGATAACCATAACAAAACAAAATAATTTGTAGAACATTGTTCCTTGTCACAAAACTACCTTAACAATAACACACATACCTAACTCGTACATACATTAAACTAAATAACTAACGTCTTAATATTACACATAAATGCTACATTGAGAGTCGAAGCTTCATCACGTCATTCCAGCTAATTTTTGGGTAATCAAAACTTTTCTACAATATGAACAAAAATTTTACGATCTTTGCTAACATATTGGGAATAGTTAGGCAATGTACAACCTATATATTTTACTTAGGAAGTAAGCTTATTGCATCGGATTCATTAAATATAACAGACTTTATAACATTTTTAATGAGGTCAAAAATTACAAATAAATAAATAAATAGTAATTTAGAAACAGTCGTGTGAAATAAGCAAATCATTAACAATTTACATATTAACATATTTATTATACAAAGTGTAGACTATGACATACAATTTAAGGTACACTATTATATAATAATTGTTGCAAAATTTACAGACACGGACTTCAAGTTGTAAGTAATGGTGCATCATAAACAGCACATTTACGTATACCTTGCAATTATAGGTAAACCATAAAAGAAAGTCAAGGGCACGGGGCTCACCGGATTAACCAATTGAACATCGTTTAAGGGCGTGCGAGGATCGAATTCGAAAGCACCATATTGGCCTAATGTAGCAGCGACTTTTGCAGTATTTCTAAAAACATCACATTAACTTGATGATTGAGACTGCGCAGTACATGCTGCATGTAACTCAATGCAGGAATGTGCTTGTCCATAAGCCTCACCCACACCTGCTTCGGAGGTTGCAATGTTGTTAATTTAACATGCAACATGGACTTGCGCAGTCTCGACCACCAAGCCAAGGCGCTGAGATACAAAATATAGCTTTTCATCGCTATATTTTGCTATTTTACACTGTCGTAGGCGATTTGAATTCCTTTTGGACAACATAGAAATGGTGTTTCTTACCGAATAATCCCCAAATTACGGCTATGTTTTCAATGATGATGTTAAAGGGAATGGTGGCTAATGCGCCGAATATAAAAAATATCAGACGGGCAACACCCATACGATGAAGTGAGAATGACTTGATAACACCAAATATATACATGTAAATGTTCATAGCGCCGATAAAGGCACACAGGAAATCCAACGTAGCTGGGCAAGGGATCGGACACATGATGGCTAAAACAATGTTTGACGTGCTCAGAGGCAGTGTAATCCATGAGTACAACGAGATCATCAACAATAACTTTTTCTTCCAGTGAATTTGTTTCGAGTGTACTACCAGATATATACCCTGTACAACAATAAATAACATTGGTTACAATAATATAATATCAAAGCGTGACAGAGAACACGATGTAGATGACAAAAAGTCTAGGACGACTTAACTTTAACTTTGATACTTAAATCCTTTTAAAAATAAATGTTCTAAAACGCTTTTGCAATTCTTCATATTATAATCATTCATAATTCATCCTACCTGCATCCATCGCTTTCGTTGTTGAAGAAAGTCCCATATAGTGAATGGAGATTTTTCCCACATTTCACCCTCAACAAAATTGAAAGTGTATCCTTCAGCGTACGCTTTCATTCCAAAAAAACAATCCTCAGCTACGGATCCGTCAGGTCCATTATCAAAAGAGATCTTACGCTCCGCTCCCACCTTGAAAACGAAAACAATCAATTGAAATATTGTATTGACGCAGAGATTAATTCTCATAAAACATTTTTGGATAACATGATTAAATAACTTAGTGAATGAACACTTGTGGTTTCACATTGTGTAGATACTTATTAAACAATGGATAGTGCAAGAATTTTATCTAACTTCATTCCTGTTATCAACAGCAATGACTTGTATATTATCTCACAATTAATATATAAATGCATACTTGAGTAAACCGTATAATTCAATTACCTAAAAAGTGTTACATATATTATATCAGCTTAAAGGTGTGTAAAGGTGGGTAAATGAGCATAAAAAGCTGACTAACCTGTGTCACCACGTAGGAACCTTTCCATGAGAAATAAGGTTTGTGAAATAAATAGAATTGAGCACGTAGCTTGCCCATGTCATCTGCCACACGAAAACTGTCGGCCAATGTTGTCACCCAGTTCACCACCTTAAATACACATTTGAATAAAAGGTGATAATATTGTTAGATTGAGAGTATTTACGTCATATAACATTCGTGAATCTATTGCTAATTGCAACCCTGAACAACATGTGAAAAGGTGTAATCCCAATACGAGATTAGAATTATTTATGTTCTGGAATAATGGAATGAATATATTACAGCATACAGGCAGAAATTAAATGGAAACGACTAAGGATTAATTACGTATTATTATAGTATTTGTGACTCATTCACGGGTCATTCTTAATAAGCAGAATTGACTCAAATTTTTCCCTTCCGAATGTAATATGGTGTTTGCCAAAATAATGCGGAAATGAGTGGAGGGACCAGTTTCCTCAGTTAAAATCAATTTCGCATTTTTATGGCAATATTTATTTTTGTGATGTTTACCTGGTCGTTTGCATAGGTGATAACTCCTTGTCCAAATAAATGTTTCCCATCAAGAACAAAGTTGAGAACGCCTCGAATTGCGTTATCGGTGAGAATAGTTTCTTCGTCAAGATGAACTATCCAGTCATGATCGGACAGAATGTTGACATCCTGTTCGAGACAGTATTGAAGAGCTCGAGACTTGAACAAGGCACCACTTTTGGTAACATAAGTAGATGGGACAACAACTTCTCTGACACGAGTGAACTCTGACAAACCAGGAATACGACGATCAGTGACTACTTCGAATATAAAATTTTCAAGACCAACGTCCAGGCAGAGGTTTAGATTCCTTGTGACATTTTTCTTGACGAGTTCTGGAAAGTCACCCCTTGTGACAACACGAATACAAATAAATGGTGCTAGGAGTGGAGAACCTTTTAAGACGACTTTTTCTGGAAAAGCATTGAACAGAACAAGGCCAAGGGCGTTGAAAATTACTTGGGGCAGAGCTAAGAATGTTAACAGTCTTAGAAGATAAAGGGCTATTGTGCTCAAGTATCCATAGGTGATCCACGGATTTAGTTCTTCTGGTCGTTGCCCGAAAACGATACCGCCCGTAAATATTTCAAATGATATCACAATAGTTGCGAATAAACAACAGTGTAGTAGGTGCTTTGTACGACCAGAAATCATTGTGGGAGTGAGTGGTGCTGACCGATCCGTAAACTATGACTGAAATCAAATTGAATGACATCTCAAATATATATCATGTTTAAACGTCACATATCAGATATTTGTGGTTGGTAAAAGGTGCGTCAGGCAGGTCTACTCTACTACTCTGCAGTCTGCACTGGAACTCGTTAACTCTACAATCAACAATCTACACTGTTCTGTATAATGTACTCTACTTTGACTCAAAACACTCAAAAGCCTTTACAATCAACAAATATTCAGCGTCAATCATATCGCAGTAATTCCCAAATCCCAAAGTGCTGTATAGGTATTCATGAATGTTAGCAATGATATACACATGCATGAATGACAAATGCTCGCGTTATAACAAAAAAGTACCTTTTATTAGTTTAAAGATAGTGGAACGCTAATCAGCACAGCAGTATATGGGATGATTACAATCGACAAGACGTCCCATCAGCACACCACTCTTCTCCAGAGTCCTCCGTGTGTCTGCCTGCACTGCAGCACCAAGAGCCGTTTACTAAAAATGACCTAGCCCACCGAGAATAGCGAAAATATTATTATTAGGCCAAATCCATCCACACACAGCCGACAAACCACACAATACTCATATTAACACAGCCATAAAGCAGCACAGCCGCAATAACCCACTTCATAGCCTTCAAACAACATATCCGACAAACTTCCATTTTAGTTCATGAAAAACAATATATGTGGTAATTTTTTAGAAAAAGGACCTTGTGTGATATTTTTCTAAATTATCTTTTTCCATTATAAACAAAAGCAGAAAGCTTCAGATTTTTTAAAAATAAAACCCAAAAATTTCGACGACGAGCAGTCTTTTTTAAAATTCGTCGAAATTTTTAATGTACACACAATCTGTAGGAGAGCTCAAACTTTGTGCGCTCCTTACGCAAAATACCTAAATATCACACAAGGTCCCTTTTCTAAAAAATTAACACATATATTGTTTGTAAAATCAACTAAGAAAGAGATCATGTATCATAGGAAAAGAGGACATTAATATATATTCTCACGTTGAAGACCCTAATAAAGAAATTTAGTTCTTCGTTTGTCCTCTTTTGCCTGGAAAAATATAGCGCCTGTTGGAGAAACATTTGAGAAACTGACATTAGATATTGAATGATTGAATTATTTCTCATTAAAAGTTGTGTCGATTTAATTACACACAATAACAACAAATACAGTATTGCAGCTTTTCTGAATAAGGGAATGACACTTAAATGTATTGAATATGAGGATTATATTATTTCACTGCACACAGTTGAATCAGAAAGTTGAAGCCACCTTGAACAGCCCACAAATCGTGATACTCCAGTTGAATTAGTAAGGCCTCTTCCTGATTGGGTCTCATAGAACCTATTTCATTGGCTCCCAATTCATAACAATTTCATCAAACTATTTCATTGGCTGCCGCTCTCTGTCGGTCGGCTTCAGCATTTAACTTCAACTTGTGTAGAAAAACTAGCCTCCTATTCAATAAATTAACGTGTCATTCTTTATACTAAAAAGCTGCAATACTATATTCGATGACAAAATAAGCAAAAATATGCCATTCTTTAAGTTAGTTACGTAAAAAGATATTTGAGGGAGCTGGATTATTTTTAGCCCCTTATTCGATGGTTTGTACCGTGTACCGTCAAATGAATTCGATTCATCTAGAATAATTTGATTGTGTTGTATCTTGTATCTCTCGCCTCACGAAGAAGTTGACACGGAGTATTTTAAAGTCTGATCTGGAGTGAATCGATCTTATAGTTCTCAGAACATAAGCAAGGGTTCACATATCGGTGAGTCATATTCAACTAACTAGTGGTCCGATTAAAAATTTTTGAAGCGGAAGCATCTTTTGAATTATTGGAAAGGGGAAGGAATTGACATTAACCTTTCAAAACTGTTATTTTCTGATATATGGGCCTAATTTTCAGAAGTTGAGTTTTTTAGATCCAACCACGTACACACACATTTCTGGAACTGATGGATTTTCGATTTTGATTTCATATTTCTATCGCTTTCTGTACTATGGATTCTGATCGAGTTAATTCTGCAGTGTTTACCAGCAATTTAATAATTCCAATTTCATTACTATTTCTGGTAGGTTAGCATAGCAATAATGTAACCTGGGAACTAGATAATCATGAAAAAATGTTACATACATATACATATGCAACATGTAACTTCTTGAAAAAAATAACACATGAAATGTGCCTACAGCAAAAAAGCTATGAAAAGCTTATAGGAAAAAAGGGTGGCGTCCGGGTTGGAATTGGAGCGAGAGTCGGGTCGGGACCGCTGGATAGCGAATTATATCAGGCTCTAATAAATACATATACCTAGAAAAACAATCGATCTGGTCTTGTGTAGTTGACTAAACTACACGTATTATGCTGTTTGTGAATTTGTGTTTGAGTTGTGTGTGTAGTCTAACAATAAGTGTAGTCAGCTCTAGTTTTGTGTCTGTCTCGCGTGCTTTCTGTGCTTTTATAAGATAAATCTGTGAATCGATCGATGATGATGCTTTCATTAAACAAGTCGGGAAAATTGAAATCAAATGTACTTACTTTGCTTTCCACACCTTTTCTACTTCTCCCAACTCAGTCACTGGGTCACCTCAAAGTTATCCGACATCCAAAATATTCTTTTTTTACTGGATTATACGACTATTATTAATTTTTAAGATCCATAATAATAATAATAATCATTTAGTTCAGTTTATAGCAAAACAAATTATTTTTTGTGATATTTGTGGCCAGTTGGATTTTTAACAGTTGTTCTCAATTTTATAAAAATGGAAATACGCATTTAAACTTTATGTTGGGGACCCTATACTGCTATACTGTACGCTTTACACAGGTAGAGAATTCGAATTCAGAAAACGTATATGACGTATTCCTAATTCGAAGTCCTTGGTTCACACTGAATATTCATGAAGTTAGTTTCTCAACTTTTCCCATACATGGGAGTGGGGTGAGTGTTATAAGTTCAAAGAAGGACGCACGGTCAAGCTGGGCCATGTGACTTCGGTTCACATTGTCCCAAATTTTGCACTCAGGTAGCCTTTGACATGCATCGATTACAGTATTAAAGCTTTTGTACATTCGCGCCAATATTTTTTAATTTTATTTGTGCGAAAAATTGTAAAAGCCAAATTTTTACTGTTATTTGCTTATCAAAACTTAAAAAACGTCTGTATAGAGTTAATATAATGGCTTTATTAAATTTTTGAAATTTATATCACCTTCAATTCGTTTAATTTGGCTACTTTTCACTTTGGAGTAGAATAACAAGTAATTACACGTTATTTTGCTATCTTATGGATGGCGATTTTGCTCTATTTTATTAAATATTAATTTTGACCCAAATATGCCTAATATTTGCGCGCTTCGCGCGAATTAAATGCATTTTATATAGATTTTGGCTCGAAATGGCTCAATTTTAACATGATGTATTTTATATTAAATTTTGGGCCAAATTTGCGAAAAAAATTCGCGCTGAGCCTGAAAAATGACATATGAACATGCTTCTGCTCAAGGCCTCCACCCAGATGCGTGACCTGGATATGCCACTGATTGTTGCCTATAGACAGTGGCGTATATAGCACTAGCACACCTATGCATCCTATGCGTTTTATAGGGACCCCCATAGTTCAGGGGCACCCACACAGAAAAATAAAAAGAGAGATTTATTGAATATCGACCAACGCATTTCTTTGTAAATAGTCTTTAACACTGGAACTATTCACAGTATACTCATTCTGATCTGGACTGACATAATACATAATATTCGTTAACAATAATAATGACCAAAGCTGAATTTATTTGAAATTTTAATAAAACTTACTAAATATATTACTATATATAGTCATATTAGGATATCAATGAAAAGTTACCCCTCAAGACTTGAGGTGCCCTTATTAGGCTTTAATAAAAATGATTTGGATGATATACTGCGGTGCACGGTCTGGGTCTTCCTTTTCCAAATCGCAATTATCGTACTAAGTACATTTATACATCTATAGCTTTTCTTGATTAAAAGATATATTAAACGACATGATTAATTAATATTGAAATGTTATGATATGCAAAGGTAGTAGGGTTAAAGCAATGCAGTTGAAAAATTTCAACTAAAAGCTCTATAGTGTATAAGAGCTTATGATTTTATTTAAAGCTCTGCTGTTAATGGCATCGTCATAATTATTATGTCGTGTCAATATATGAATGACATGAGACGGCTGTATATCGTGTTATCACAATCAATTAGCAAGTAGATGTAAAATGGTATTGTAAATAAGATTGAGAGCTCGATATAAATACATTTATATCGACAATCACACTTAAGCTATGTATGTCATTGTTAAACAATGAAAATTTCATTTTATGCCTCAGATAGGTTTTACATGATTCACTTACAGATTAACTGAATCGAAGTTTTTGAAAATCTACGTATTAATAATTCAATGTCTGTACTTAAATACATACGTTTATTTTTGTTTGCATCTAATAATGCGGCTGATAGTAAAGTTTAAATTATATCCCGTATGTATTAATTATTGTTAATTTTAATTCATGGAAAATGAGTCACATCAGTCGCAGTGAGTCATGTTAGTCCACATAATGCATACTTGTTTTTTATTACAATAATAATATGCATGTACGATGTTAGAGGAGCAAATATGTGAAACTATATAGTCATATAACCCGTTAGGTTGTTCTCACAACTTTAATAATAGGTATCAAGGTACCTAGTCTAATCGTTATCGCCATAAATACAGTACAGTTTTACTATATACCAGTGTCAATGTAGAATTAATCATAGCTGATTTGAGAATTTATAAAAACAACAGGATATTATTGTCACATTACACAAAGCCATAATTTTAGTAATTGCAACAATTCCCTATTTAATAGTAATAATAAACATCGGTTTTCTTTGAGAAATTAAAGAAAATAGAAACAAAATTTGAAAATTGACAAATACAAAATAGAAAGGAAAAATCTGAAAGCTTCAGACTTTAGTCATTACCAAACAATTTAATTTTTAACGTCTGTTTGGCCGATTCTGCTTCTAGGGACGCAATTTACGTAACAGTCTATAATGTCGAACCCAATTGCCTAATCAATTACATATAGACTAGACTATGCACTCAATGACTTCATATACAAGCTTTGTTTGTACTGGAACACTATACGTCATGACGTCATTAGCTACACTGTAAAAACATTTTCTACAGGACGCCAGATAATATCCGTTGCACAGCACTTTTTCAAATGCTTTTATTTATCATGATTATTATTTATCTACAACCTTCGTATCGTAAGGATAAGGTTGAGGAAACCATAATAATATTCAACTAAATACCATGTGCCTTTCTAGATTATTCCGATAGATTTCACATTTCAGCCTCTCGTGATTCCTGCAATGATATAAATGCTGGAAAATAAATTATCCTAGGCGCATTTTGTAAATCTTTTGTATCATGAAGATTGAGGATATTGTAATATTATACCCTGTAGCACTGCAGTCTCTGTTGGGTTCAACTGTATCGTTATAATAATATGCTTTATGCAATTAAATAAAACTTGTCAGTTTCCTGATATGAATTTACGCGTGTTTTGCTTTGCTACTTGAGTTATGTTACACTACACACACACAATTATGTTTTTATATATTAGCCATAATCATCAAGAAACCACATTATATGTATAGAACTTTGAATATCGCTAATACTAATACTTTGTTCTGATTTGTTTGTGTAAGCAGCCTTAATTTATCTAGTTAATAACTACAACTACATATTTATTGCATTTATAAGTTAAAGTATCGAAGAACCATAAAAAGTATTTTGTTTTACACCACGATGACGCACAAAGGCAAAGAAAAATAATTCTATTTGTGAAAAATAAACATTACAGATATTATTATTATTTTAGTAGTAGTATATAAAAGTAATATCGTCTTCATGCTATGTGCCAGCCAATCTGCCAATGCAATGCCAATATGCATTCGCCACTACCACCTACCTATTTTTAAGAAGTTTTAGAAATGATATTCCAACTTCACATTCAACATTGAAATATTTTACACGTAATATTTTAGGTACATGCAATCATGCAATTTACATTCACTGTGTACATGTATATAGCTGTAGGGCCATAAAAACATTTATTCTATAAGCAAAGCAATCTTATAATATGGCTGTTTCAATAACAATAACTGATTCATCTCATAATTATAATAAACTATCCATTGAAATTTTAAATAAATGCTAATTCTGCATTACCTCTACTTCCACACATGTGGAAAGGGATGCTTCGTCTTTCTGATCCTGATAACGTAAATTAAATGGATGAATGAATATAACTAAGATACAAAATCATGGCGAAAATGACATTCTATTGGCACAAATACTGTACGAATTCAATTCTTCTGCATTTGCTGAGTCTGACTATTTTTGTGTGCATGAGTGAGTATAGTAAAGATGGAGTGAATAACTTTTGCGTATTTAGAATGACACTGGCGCAGCCAAAAAAATTTTCGCGTTATACACGAATTTGATGTATTTTATGTTCATTGTTGGCCGAATTTGCTCTAATTTTTTGCGCTTCGCACGAAAATGAGCACATATATACCTCATGTTTGAGTTTGCCCCCACCCAAACCAAATCCTGGCTACGCCTATGTAGTATGATATATTTGATCAATTATTTACTTGGACTTAAAAATGTTCACAAAATTTTTTCCTTTATATATTTTATATACACCTAATTTTTTATAAATATATTGGTTGCATAGCCGTATTCAGGGGGTGGGCAAGTGGACAATTTTCCTCCCCCGAAATCCCAAAAAAGAGGTTATTTTGTCCTAAAAGGGCAAAAACTCGCAAATTTTTTCACGCTACTCTTGAATTTGATGCATTGTATGTTGATTTTAGCCTAACATTGCTTAATTTTTTTATTGATTACATAATATGTACCTCATGTTTGGATTTTGCCCTCCCCGAAATCGATTTCTGGATACGGTCTTGATTTGTTCCATAGTATTATGACACCTGTGTGGCGTGGCACAGTTAGGGGTAACTAACCTAAAATGTTTGTACCCTATGCTAGATAAAATGAGGTCTACCCCAAAAAAGAGGGTTTTTTACCCTAAAATGGCAAAAATTGTAAAATGTTTCGCGAGAATTTCATCTGTTTATGTTGATTTTGACCCAAATTTGCCAAATTTTTTTGCGATAAGCGTGAATTAAATGCATTTTAGTTGAGTTCGGCTCCAAATTGTTTGATTTTAACGTTTTCGAATTTGATGCATTTAATATTGATTTTTGGTCCAAAAATTCTAATGTTCCTATATTATGACGATTCCGATTATGATGATTATTCCGATTCTAATGTTCATAGTAATTGATATATATATATATATATATATATTACTAAGTTTTTGCTCTAGCATCTCCCAGATGTGTGACCTGGATATGCCCCTGTATGGCACTAAAAAAACCTAAAAAATTTCCATCCGTTGTCTCATGCTCTCGTACACACTTCAATATCATTTTAATTTATTGCAATTGTCAAGATAGCAAATAATAATGACCCAAAGTTTTCCACTACCTGCACTTCAATATTTGATGCCCATGTATTGTCATTGTGATGATGGGTCAAGTCTTATTATTAGTCTCACAGCTTAGTTCAAGGTTACTCTAACCGGAGAGAAGAGCTGTTGATTCATTATGCCATTGCATTTATTGTACAATTGAAACTTTTTACATTATTATTATTATTGGCCTTAAGACCTTTCATGAAACAACCTACCATTATTGTAGCACATATATATCTGTATACTGTATTTATATTAAGCCATTCAAGAAATAATGCAGTTACCGATTTGCATTTAAAGTTAACTATGTGTTCAACATGTAATACATTTGTGTAGTGTATCTTCAGTCAACCTTGGAACATGACTATTTCATGCACATGAGACTTGTATCATTACATCATTACGTGTATGTAAATCTCTTCGTGTGTATCTGTAAAATAAAATTCTGCATATATTCTACACACATAATATAATACTGTATATGTCAACTCTAAAAGCATTCATTTTCTATCTTTCAATTAGCATTGTGTTATATGTTCAAAATACTTTTTTTGTGTCGTGTGTATATGAATGATGATTTTATAAAAAGCATTTCAAAAGCACGGGGGTACTTAACCAACACTATTCATTTTCAAGGCTAATCCTATAATTATTAGAAGCAAATCTCATGGAAACGGTATTTTCCCTAATAAGGTTAAGTCATAGCCAACATATCAACAAATCCTTCAGTCAGGTTTAAATGAAAATGTCTGTATTTTAACAGTAGATGGATTAATTTTCATCCAAGTAAAATAATACATTTTATTTAAACCTGGCTAAAGGTTTTGTTAATATATATACGTTTTTTACGGCCTAACCTAATAGGAGAAATATAGTTTCCATGAGCATTGATTGAAAGCGTATTCAAATTCAAATCTCGGTGAACCACACAAGTTCTTTAAGCAATAAGCAAAAAATTATGGCAAATGATCTCCTATATACTTCGACAATTATCCGTAGACCTAGACTGAATACTGAGACGTAGACCTACCTAATATAATTCATTCTCAATCATCATAATATTATTTTGTCTATGTTTATTCACTATCGCTTGCCAATTAACGCAGTAAAACATTTCAAATGAATTAAATGGAAAATTAGTAACACTTAAAATTAACATTAAAATACCAAACAAATATTTACTACATTCTATTGACAATATCGCTCAAAATCAATATTATCTTTTAACAATGGATAGAGCTATCCATACATTACGTTTATAGTAGGTTATTAGCTTAAATTGAATACATATGGGTGTTCTAAATGACTTCAAATCTATCAACCCAAGGTTTTCATGAAGGTGCTCTCATTATTTGTCCACCATTCTTACTCTTAAAAATAAGAAGTAGGTAGAGCCATTTAACGAGATGACGTTTACTGTTGTTAACTCATACCTCTATTAACAAGCATTGGCTTTAACAACAAAATACTTGACATAATATATTTTAAATGTATAGTTGTCAGTGTTTTATTCAAATTAATGTGACACTCACGTGCCATTTCAAAAGGTTATAATATTGTGTCGATTTGCAATTTAGGAGTAATTTTCATTTAGTTTCTATGATATATAGTTAATTGCCAATTTTCTATATCGAATTGCACCCTTTATTATTACATGAGAAGTGGTGACATAGTTGAGTAGCTGATATTGTATTGTATTTTATTATATTATAATAAAATTATAGTATTGTTGTCTCTGTATGACATTTTTTTCATCTCACGTTGCCTCACTTTAGGAAGGATTATTATACAAAGTTCCTGGACAACGAATGTATTTAATGGTTAATGGGATACGGTGATGGAATTAGACACAAAACTTCAAAATAACATTTTTTTCATTTTTGGCGATATTGGAACACAAAATTAGATTCGGTGTTCCAGGCTGTATGTTTATTATACGGCATTGCTATAGATGAGATTTGCAATTACAATTAATGAAATTTACTGAGAGTGTCGTATAGTTTATTACAACGAAACGTGTTGTTATGGTTATTGCTAAACTAACAATCGAGATATATTCTATAATTTAGTATAATCAATTAGCTAATTCATGACAATGAATAATAAATAAATTAATAGTGTTAATAATAATTTAATAAACATCATTATACAGCCTGGAACACCGAATCCAATTTTGTGTTCCAATATCGCCAAAAATGAAAAAAACTGTTATTTTGAAGTTTTGCGTCTAATTTCACCACCTTATCCCTGTTACCGTTCAACCACCTTGGATATTATAATCATATTATAGTCTATTTACAATTAATACCGCGTGGAAGGGGCAGTAAACAGAGCAATTGTCTCCTTCGAAATTTTGAAACTTAAACAATAAATATTTTGGGCCTTTTTCCAAAAAGGCGGTTGGCCTTTTTTAGTTGCTTCCATATCAAATTTTCTATACGGCCATGCCTACTAATTTAATATCATAGCTGAAACTAAACATGATAAGCTGTTTTGCAAATATCAAGTTACAATACGACTTAATAAACTAAAACTGTTGTAGACAACGGGTATATATTTTAAGCAACTATTTTGAATCGAGGGGAATTGTTGGTGGAATGGACTATGGACACATGCATTTCTATGAACATTCTTTCCTCAAAGCGAACGACTACGTTTGTAAAAATCCATTCTATTGTTGAGAAGTGGTTGAAATGTAGTGATGATTTTATAATGAATGAGTTCAATTCCTAAGAGAGTTACATAAGTTACATAGTTGTTGAGGCATGTATGCATGTTTCCTATGGTTATTTAGAACTCGTCGAGCTGATCCATGGCTTTTTGGGTCAACAGTCATATAAGTGACAGAGAATGTCTCCGGAGAAACCCTCAGCCTTAGTGACGGCCAATATTACACGTAACTTAAAAATAGTAATGATCTAAAATATGCACCAAGAGATTTCATCGATTGTACTTTCACATGACAATACTACAAACAAGAAAAAAGTTTCTTCTTTAGTCCAAAGAAGGAGGTACATTATTCAGTCATTTTCCCATTGTTAATTCATAAACAATAACTTCACTATTCGATTTTTTAGAAAACACTTTCACGACAAGTTGTATCTATAAAAGATCCTATAATTCTTATATTCTCATGCTACGTTGTATCATACATTATGAAAATTATTATACATACAACGTGGCATGAAAATATGAGATTGTGTTGAAGTTTTGTCAAAGTAAGTATTTTTATCCAAGTTTTACCAAGTATACGATCATTAATGTATACTTCATACTTCGCAAAGTTATCGAGGATTTGGGACCATGATAAACTTTAATTGCTTTGATTTTAACAAACCATGGTCAGATCGTTTGTTCTTGTTGTAGTTCGTTTTATCGTACACAATTCTCAACTGAGTCCTTTTACATTAAAGCTGTTTGTTCAAGTTGTGCAACCGCGCATTCAAAAACACAATAACCCGGGTTTTTCTTTTTTTGATACTCAAAAACCCACCAAATACCCAATTACCCAAAAACCCGAGTTTGTGGTTTTTCAGTTCCTCGTCTACTAATGCTAAAATACCGTCTATAATAGAAGCTAAACAAATTACACTTATCTGTACTACATACAACGTCGTTTTACACGTTTAAGACTGAGTATTATATTGAAAATGTTCAGTCTAGTTGTGTGATTTTACTCTATATGTCTTATAATATCCCATGTATTTGAGCATGAAATTATTTATGCGATGAGAACTCAATTTTGAAAAGGTTTCAAAAGTTGTGTAAAGGATCTTAAAAAAGAGGAGAAAATTGTGAAGGGCGCTTGTACGTATTTTATATAATTATTGCCTTGTGTACGGGTCTAAAAATCGTTTTCTACAATCTCAGTGTATTTCTCCACTCTTGAATTTGAAATTATTACTTTTAATATTTGAAAAATGTTAACTTTCGCAAACAAACTCCCAAGATTGAACCTTTGCCTTACAAAATATGACAACATTTTACATACAATTTGGCTCGTACGCCAAGTTAGAGCAAATTCAAACGTAACCTTAAGTACAGCTTAGCTTTGTTAAAACTTACTGTAATTTGGTTTAGTTCGATTTATGTCAATGTTTCCACATGGCAATTGGAGCCGGGTGACAAAAATTTGATGTTTAGTATGTATGTATTATTGAAGAAGTTAAGAATAATAATATCATTTTCACTTCTGTTAGGTAAATTCAAATTCGAATGTAAAAAATATAGCAAAAACCACAGTATAGGGGCCATGGTTTCTCATTCAAATAGAACAAAAATGCTGAAAAATAAGATACAGTTATTAGTACCTATAATATAGTGCAACTATTTTAGATGGAAAGGAACATTCAACATTTTAAAAATCAGATTAAAAATATCGGGATGAAATTGTATTTAAAATGAGACCCGCCATGAAGCAAGAATATTCGAATCTTCATCATCGCAAATGTAACACTTGTATAAAAAAATATTTATCATAGTATATAGTATATATATATGCAGTATAGACGAGGTAGTAGTCTTTTTAAGTATATTATGATACATAATTTCAAATCTCCATTTGATTAATACTAAAATAAAATTGAGTGAGATCTGAATTTCCAATGAATGATGATATAATGATAATGCGGATTAGTTAATTACACATACACATTTTATTGTACACGTAGTATATTTATTTAGCACAATATGTGATGTAGGTCATTATCCTTTTTATCAAAACTTATTACCTTTATCATGACTCGTATCATTATGATAGGCTAGCATGGAACATTATTTGAAAAATCTAAAAATGTCAAATCATCTAGTGAAGTAAAATCGTTACAATTACTTATTTTTACTCTACAAGAAATATTTTTAAAATCTTTAGTGTCTAGAAGGATATTAAGAGTGGGAGAAAGCATAACAATTTTTTTCTAATTGTGAGAAACAGTAATGCAATCAAACGTATTACGAATATATTATAAATCGAGGTTTAAAATGACTGGCATATTGAATTATGTAATGCACCGCTATTAACACACAGGCATGAGATATTCTTATCCACATTTTTTCAAACATGTATACTTTGTACAATTATTAACTACAACATTTCGATATTAAATTATTATACGATAGAAACCTAAATTATCGTAGTGTGTCCGTAAGCAGCAAATCAATTCAGCCACTAGTAAATTATTAAATAATACAAAGTTCAAAATGCAATTTATCACTGCACATTATTTTCTCACTACTCTTGCAAGCTTTATAACTGAAAATGCAACCCAGAGGAAATTATTTACTACTCCGTGTCACTTACATTGTCGTATTTATTTTTGGAATTACTATTGCTATAACCATAATGTGTACATATACTAAAATTTAATCTAAGGAACAAAAGGTCAAATTAACCTTTTTGAGCCTCATGCGACGTCACAAATTTTTAAATTTCCTACTCCAACTTCAAATCGTTTAAAATAACAATTACTTTATCGTAGCACTAACAATAATCTACTTTTACATGGTTTAATTCGCTACCTACTCAATTACTATTATGGAAATTGGTGTAAACTTTGAGTAGGAAAATGGATGCGCTTTCAATTTTAATGTCTAAAACACCTACGATATTCATTAGTTGTTATTACCAATGAACGTGCTAAAGATCATCAAAACGATTTAACTACTATGTACAATCAATTGTTCCATGGAGAATAGGAGTGTCCAATATTTTCAGGACACACAGCTGCAGGGTAATTCCACTCAAACACACCATCATCTAAAAGAATATTCATGGATCCAGCTGCATTTCGGAAAAGTCCTTTCAGATAATCATAGTTAGGAGTTTCATCGTACTGAAGCATTCGACAGTATCTAAGGAACATAGCAAATTCCTTTGGAAGACCCTACAATAAAAGAGAACAGCACATGTGTAACCTTTAAACTTTAGACACATGAATAAACTCTGAACGCATATCATATGCATAAAAACTAGAGTGTAACTTATGGAGTATGCTCAAAGTCAGATTATTTGGTTGTATGTAGAAGGCAATGCATTCAACTTAATTCAATTCTACACTATTCATTCTGCTAAGAACACAAAACATTTATATTTCTTACATTACAAAGTTGTTCCGGGGTTATAGTGGATTTTGATACATAAACAGCCTGATGTCTTTGTTCTGGAGTCATATGCTCATTAAATGTCCATGGAAGGCGGCCAAGAAGGAAATATACAAGTACATAGCCTAGTGTTTCTAAATCATCCCTCCGGCTAAATCATTGTTTACATATGGAAACAAAAATAATGCAAATTATAGCAAAACAGCATAAGTCAATAATCCCATGAGTATAATTACAAAGACTACTGTCAACACAAACATAAATAACATAGTCACCCCACCAATATTAAAATACCTGCAAATTAGTTGATATAAACGATGATATAATTTTACTGACAATAACACTAGTAAATGTAGAAGTACGGTTTACCTTTGCGATAAACCTAGGTGAGTATTTATGGAGGAGTATCTCAAAGTTCCTACAGAACGCTGCTTTGTTTGCAATGGCTTATGCTCGTTCTTTTCTTTGTCCCAATACTCGATTGCCATTCCGTAATCAATTAAGTGGATCTAAGAGAGCCATTATTTACAATCTTTAAAGGATTAATTATTTATCGCGATTTTCAAAGGAAAGAACATTTTCTAGAAGTGAATTTACAATAGAGTTTTTGGCTTCAAGACCAATTAAAAGGTTGTCAGGTTTCACATCCCGGTGAACAAATCCGCACGAATGAAGTATGTACAGTCTGTTGATTCCCTGCATGGCAATTTTAAGGACAGTGTCCATTCGAAACTTGAAATAGCATTGTTGAAACATGGAGGAGAGGGAGTCGCCTAGTCTTTCCATACAAAGCAAATCCAATGTATTTCCTGACACGGGCTCAAAAAAGTGGCTCTCGTAGAATCTGTAATTGAATTAATACTTGTCTTTCAGATTTCTATGAGTCATTTGATGTTTGAGACGTGTGTTTTGCACATAAATTATATTATTGTCATTTTGTATCTTACAAAATTTTTGGAAATCCTTCTTGGTTTGGTCCTATTTTTTGATAAATACAGAGTTCATGGTAGAGCTGTCTATGCGACGCGTTGGATTTTTCTACTTTTATAGCAACTTCCTAAAAAACCAAAATGAAATTCGTAACACAAAGCAACAGTTACAAATAATAATCCATTTTCACCTCATTTTATTTCCTAATTAATATGTGTCATGCTCTGTATTTACAAAGCATAACACTATTACAAATGTTGTTTGTATATTTCAAAGAAATAATATTTAATAATATTTTTAGTTTTACTTCTCCTGTGTAGTGGTGAACTCCCAAGTAAGCTTCGTTGAAGGCTCCTTTGCCAAGAATGGCAACAATTTTGTACTCACCGAAGTACGTGTCGGGGAGTTGGGTCATTTTTTGGAAGGGTTGAATACAACGACGGTCAAGTGTGCTATCAGCCTCGGCGACTATGACTTGGGAAGTCATGTTCGTTTTCCGGAAAATTAAATAGTGATAATGACAAGTTTACTTCCAAAAACTGGAGTATGTGTCTAAAATATTAGGTCAAAGAGCTGAAGAAACAGCAATGAAAAAGAGTCGCTGACTCTGAGTAGCACCAGTCGTCTCCTTCTCGTGTTGCTCCTCTGAACGCCGCCACAAAGACTGACAGTTGACCCGTGCACTCTTCGTCCTCACTCACAGACCCTTGTGTTGTGTTGTTGTGTTTGTTGCATTGCATTCCTTTTCTACCTATGCATAAAAAGCCTAAAACACAACCAGCTTGAAACCCGCCATTCAAATTAGTTTGTTTCTTGGAAAAGTGAATATTAATAGAGTCGCAACCTCTAATCTCTTGTGTTTCTGTCCCTGTTCGTGTTCACTGTTTATCTCCAGGCTTCTCACAGTCCCTTCCTTTATTCCATTCAAACAATTCAAAGGCATATAAATATAACATCACAATATTATAAAATTATTTCCATATCCTTTGCTTATTTAACACAAATACACTACAAAATATTTTACAATACTTTGCTTGATTTCGTTACCTTACACAATTTATGTGCCACCATTCTTTTGTAGTGATTGATGCCCATTCTATTATATTACAAGTGGCGTAGGTACTAATGGTAATGCTTCTTACATACAACATACCTATATAGAATAATTCCAAAATGTTATTAAAATATGTTGTCATTATAATGTAGATATACGAAATAAGAATGAAAATCAAATGAATACGAGTGATTATGTGCAGTTGACAGAAATATTACAAAACCGATAAGGTAAGATGTAAGACATAAGAAAAAAGGTAACTTTTGTTAACAATAACGTAATTATTATTTGTATGGAAAAATAGAATTAACGTAAGGTATACGTATACGTATATATAGTAGGGTGATTAGATGGTATATTGACGACACATTATTTGAATTATTTTGTAGACGATTTATTTATTGAGTTACATTTCCTTGATGGAGTACATCATGATTTACATTCATATCTTAATTAGCTTTGTTCCTTAAATATCTACTTAGATGATTATTATGTACATGCAATTAGAATACGGTACAACACATTTACATACATATAATATAATATATAGATATATATTTATATACATACACGACTTACTGTAGTAATAATAATTATTCTAGTTTAAATTACGTGGTTGTGTATTATATGTAGTAGTAATAGACGACAGACGCTTGTTATACACGAGAATCATTTATTTCACTTTTTATTATTACTATTATTATAATTATTTTCTTAGGTTTAACCTGTATAGTCAAAATAACAATAATAACAATAATAGTAATAATAAATATTATTATTATACTAATGTACACAGCATTGTAATAATAATAATGTTTAGGTTCGTGTTGTGGTAAGGTTGAAGGTTATATAAATAAGTGTTGAGGATAGATTTTAAATACAGAAAGGTCGCTGTGGGGATCGGTCGTCGGGTAGACGAATAATAAGGAAGGTGTGTGCATAAAATTAAGGTAATCTTCTCCGTTATTTGCAACAGTATCAATGGTAATAAGTCATCGTATGATAATAATATTATTAATTTCTGGTAATGTAATTACAACATTAGTGTTCTTGTGTAGTGTTTCAACAAGTAAATATATAATTGTAAGAGTGACAATAGAAATGTTTTATTTAGTTGAAGCTTCTTTTCCAAGGACAACACTCAACAGCAATAATTATTAGCATTTTCCTATCATTTCTCTGCAATTTTATTTCTTTTATCATGTAGCACACTTATATATACTACAACCGCCACTAATTAATAGATAATAGTCATTATAACAACAACCTATTGATGATTGACTTAAAACTGTTTCTCTTACTCATACACCTATAGTCATCTCTCATCCTTTTTAAATAACCTACTGTCACAGCAATTATATTTTTTAGTATACATACATTTGACAGTACCAATTTTCTATATATGACAATATGACGTTGACATCTACTAAATACTAAATAGAATAACACACAGTCATATTAAATAGAAAAAATCGACACCATTCATCTTAATAGACAATGTACATTGAATACATAATAGTAGTGCTAGTAGGAGTATCTAGTTATAATATGAACTACGATTTAATATGTACATAATATATTAGACAGAATATATTCAGCAGATAAAATTGAGTTCAATATAATGAGTCCTACTAATTAATGATTTACATAACGCTTGTACTTACGATTAAGATAAGACTTTAGATAAGTAGATAAAGCAGAATGAAACGTGTAAAATAGCAGAAAAAGACGACGACTATTTTTACAGTTATTGGTACTGTTTGTAAAAAGATATTCATGATTTTAATCCACACGACAACAATAACGTTTTATCCCGTAACAGGCGTAACACGTCGGTGCCCCACAACTTTTCTACCTAGTAAGTATTTATAAAATTATAATAATACGCTAGCAGCATTAGATTCTAATAGATTCATTTATGCACTTCAAATGAAGAATAATTTAGCAGGATGTAATTTTAAATTTGAAGCTTTTGATTAACAAATTGCATTTCTGAAGCTCATTCAACCCCATTAGATATTTAGTAATTTACTAAATAATTTAATCTAAATTAAAACTCAAGTGCAACGAAGGAAACACAAAGGGAGATATTTTAACACACACACGACATCATTGTACTTTACTACACGAGATTGATGAGATACAAAAATTTGACTAATGAGGAAAACTATAAGGATTTTGGATTATAATAATAGTGTCAATAGTCTACAATAATGCAGTACAAATTGAGTGTTTGCACCATTAAAACCTAACATTTCGACGAATTTTCATTAATACTCATCTACTTATAATCATTTGTATACATAAAAATGGGTTTATTTTATTTTTAGTGAAGATAAGAAACAAGTCCTTAATGATGTAAGGAGAGTTTTGTAGGCATTGTGGATGGGTCGCTCGGTGAGTGTGATGGGAGGACAAAAAAAAGGATAAATAAAGAAAGTCAAATATGGATACACTCATTAAATCATAGGAGTAAGTGGGGGTGGGACAAGCTACGTTTGAAATAAGAGTTTGTTGATTTACGTTTGACACTGTTCCTAATTATTATTATAAGAGTATGTAGCTATTCTAACTGTCTAACTACAGCAACTCTAATAATTCTACCTGATGTATATGGATAATGTTAAAATTAAATGACTACTACAGAAGGCTGATCAGTGCCTTTGCAACACACACTCATCTCCAAATATCAAGTACATAATTAATATTTAAATTAAACTATCATCAACTTCTGTCTACAATCTAGAGGTACCTATAATATGCGTATTTACATTTTACATCAACTTATTTTCATCCGTACATGTGACATGTTGTAGTCTCATCTCCTTTTACTATTTCCACGTTCATGAAATTTAATTAATATTCATACTGCATGTTTTCCGATCTACCTTCCATTTATTTATTTTGACTTCATTTGCATTGTCTATTGATAATCAACAGCTTGGTGCTAGTATTTGCAAGATTTCTCTCTCTTTCTCTCTATTTATTTATAATCCCACGTTCACTCATCTTATTAATAATCTCTTAAGGAGGGAAATTATAGCTAGTATTTATAGTAGAAGGAAACTGCTACTTAAGACGGCTTCACAAAACATAGACAGATACACTTGACTTTATTTACAGTCAATTTTTCAGTTACTCTCGAAAGTAATATTACTTTATGGATTACTATATTGATATTAATGGTGACAATAATAGTAATGCGGGCCTGAGAAAACTCACAGTGTGGCTAGTCCGTACACTTCAACTATATACCTTATTGTATGTCTACCCTCTAGACGTAAAATAATAATAATTTGAGTTGGTTTTTGTAGTGACGTACCGCTACAATCATAGCGCTACCGTACTACAAAATACTAAATGTAAAAAAAGCACAACGAAATCAATGTATCCTACATTTATGTATAGTTACACTTTACTCTATTAACTTACAATTAGCATACTAATGATAATAAGTAGATGGGTAACGCGATTAGTTAGGTAAACTACATGACAGTGGATGAGATTTACATTTTTGCTGAGAAAATATTTAGTTGGTCAATAAAGTAAGAATTCCAATACAGGATGCATCATCCACTTATCAATGATGAACCGTACTCATCGCTTATTTTTGGGTTTCAGTCAGTTATTATAGAAGAAAATGAATAAGAAGAATAGAAATCATAACTTCTACAATGTATCATAGAGTATAGTAGCCATTGCTCTATGCAATAGTTGCTTCTTTTACAATGATTTATATTGTAGTAACTAATAGAAGTTTCGAGTTCTTTTGAATGATTGTTAGATTAATATTCTAATTTGCGTGTGTTAGTTAGTAATGATATTATTGTACACAATAATGTATTTTTGCTATAATAATCCCGTCGTGTTTATCTCGTATGCGGGGAAAGAGAGTTTTCCTTATAGTCATCTTAAGTATCAAATGACGACATTTATTTGCTATCTGTAGGTATTTATTAGTATATCACCAACTATTTAACCACACAGATGTATATCGCCTAGTTTATAGTACTAGCAGTAAATCGAAACGGGAGACAAAAATGAAACATTATTAGTACACTAAAAGGAGCTCTCGTTTTGGATTTTCCAAAATAATAAATAATAATGATAATAATAATTATGTAACGTGACTTGTACAAAGAAGGCTTGCCAACAAATAATACAAAAATGTTTCGACAGATTTAGTGTACATATTTGTAGTAACTCACACGTAGGTAATTCATGATAATTATAATTTTACAGCCTCTCACACATTCATTCGATTTTTTAAAATACACAATCGATTTATGTCCATAAAATATAAAAAGAATAGACATTATATAAACAATTATAGTATAGAATATTTTATTATACCATATTTACAAAATCTACAATCGTAGGCTGCATTGACACTCGGAATCTTGGAAATTTAGCCAATGATTGATTGCATTTTAAGTCAAGAATTATAATATTAAAGTTTGACTCGGTAAAAATAAAAATAGTTATGTGCAGCACATAACTAAAATACACCTAAAAGGTTAATTGTGATACAACAATGATAATATTACCTACAATATGTGTGAACAATGAAGTATATTAATTAGTAACTTACAAATAATGTCAGCTCGACAGGTAAAACAAAAATTGAACTTTCTTCAAAAAATATAAATTCGTTTCAATGGACGAGGAATTAGAAAGCAGGAATCTTAAAATAGAAAGACAACAAATGAAAATGGTCAAACAAAGTTAATTTTCGTAAAAAGTGGCCACCAGCAATTTTTAATTTAAGCCTTAATTTGTGGCCATATGCAAAATTTAGATCAACAATAATTTTTTTCTGATATGACTAATAAGAATTTTAATTGAATTTGTGTATTTTTTAAGTAGGTATCTTAAAAAATTACGGGCAGGAATTACAAGAAATAATGCTTGTAGGAAATTGTCAATTTAATTTAGGTATTTGTAGCATTTTAGTTATAACTTTGCGGAGAAGAAAAGTCACAATTTATTTATTAATGTTTATAGTTGCATAAGTAACTCAATTGATACCATACTTTAGTATAACCAGACTGTTATGCAGCTTGTAGCTTAATTCTGATATTCATGATATGAGGAAGGAAAGAGTATTTCAAAACTTCTGTCAAGTACACCTCTGTAATAATATTATGGGTGCAAACCAAAAATGGGGAATTTTAATTTCTATAACGCTGTAATCAAATTATGCGGGGGCCATAAGATGCATTCATTGTAATGGCTTACTAATTAATATGTAAAAACAGCAACCTTTTGATTTTTTATGCTACTAAAAGATAACGTGTACTAACTGTATCTAAGATAAAATGATACAACTGAATGTATAAATGTTAATGCAATAATGATAGTAACGCTTTATAAAATATTACCAAAATGAGACGCATTGCTTTGGCTACACACAATACCTAGGTAGTGAAGAGAAATGTTAAAAATTGGTATTTCCTAATATCGATTGATTATTTTCTGTAGTAATAATTCTGCTTTAAATTGCTTTTTGAAATGTCCGTGTGTTCCCCTAATTTTTTACCTGCCATTTTTCTAATTTTATTTACACGGGAAGGGATACGAATGATTTCGTTTGATTGGACTGACGGCACTGGACTCATGAGGAAGAGTAGAGAAAAATATTGTGTTGTACAATTCAAATACATTTTTACCTGTCTTACATTTCTTATGTACTTTTTAATTTTTACCACTAACTTACAAGCTAGTACTTCATGTGTGTACGACTTTTCTACCCCTGTATTAACTGATGTGATTCTCTCGGTTATATTAACAATTATACCATAGTCACAAGAGCCTAAACCGTCCCTTCAATGTCACAGAAATAATTACCAGAGTTTTTCTAAAATCTTTGCGTCTCTCATTTCGATTGTGTTTCAACAAGTCAAATATGTTTTTGGAAATATTTTCAGCATTATGCATATATTTACCCAGTTTGCTGCCCTTTCTAATTTTACGTCTTTAAACTGTATTTATATTTTAGAGTTTCATGTAGCCTGTAATTAATGTACCCTTTTCTCGCAGTAATAATTAATCCTGTTTCAACAATATTATTGTTATTATTATTATTACTGTAATTCTAGTACAGCTAAAAGAGTTACAGTATTGTTGTACATAAAAATAAGCAGTCACATTATAGTAATATTACAGGAAAACCAAATCAAACTGTACGTAATTAGTGCCATATTTCAAATTACAGAAAACTTTTCATTTTTACACTCTGATCTACATACTTGTATGTGATAATGTATTAGTCACGCCATCATCAAATCCTCAATAATTACAGTTTTGAGATTGTTTTACTTATACTTTGATTTTTGTCGGTCCTGGCATGACAATTAATATTTTAACTCATTTAATAATTCAAGCTATTGGAATTAGAATAGAAATCATTACAAAATGTATCCATACACGAAAAGACAGTCATTGAGACTTAATATTTTGTAACACACAAAAAGTGAATTTACATATAATTGTATCATCTTAGATTAATTAGTAGTTATAGGTAGTAACTGTCGACATACTTTTGTTATACACTACTTGCATGATTTAGCACAGCGTAACAGTAACACGGTAATTATTATCATTCATTACGTACTTATGTTACGATTAAACGATGTAGTCGTATCTATATCTCGATTCTGATCTTCCACAAAAGTTTTCCTATTTTTTCACACTTAGACTTTAACTTCGTACATTTAGTAGTCCGTACGTGTGTAGATATAATTTATATACATTTATGTATTTATCATAAATACCAACTATTTTATTAACTACTAATACAACTCTGTACGCAGAAGTATATAGCAGTGTTTCATATAGGTTCATTCCAAGTACGAAGACGACGTACTCTTTTTACACTTTTCTCCACTAATTGTAAATTTTTAACACATATTATTATACATACAGTAGACATTAAGTGTTAAATTGTATCCTACCATCATCATATATTTACATTAATACACAACAGAACTAATCTTACCGCATTTCCAGTTCCATTTTTCAATATTTATCATAACTATAATCATATTATCATGTTTTAGACACGAAGTAATGGTTTTTTGCGAGAAGGATTACGTACGCATTTTATAATACAATCATCACTCACAATACACAATACTTACACTGAGATGATGAGACGAGACGAGGTTACGAGACGGTACGTTATGTTTCTAAAACACGATTCTAATAGTAATCATAGTAATTAATAATATTCCTATTTCACACAATAATTTCTAACTATACATAGGTACCTATACGATAAAAGCTAGAACTTGCATTTTTACCACACCATACACAATACATTTACAAATAACACAGACGAAAAATGTCACATTTGGAAAAAATAAGAACAACCAACTGATTGAAATCAAACCATGGGAAATGTTTTGACAATTATTCTTAAGTATTTATAATTATTATAGCGTAAGTAATTCAACTTGTATAAATTTTTTTATTGTTGGCCATTTACTAAATTATTTAAATAAATGTCAAATATTCAAACTCAGAAAGATTGGAAGCAGAAACTTGAAAAACATTTAAAATTAAGGAAAATGCACAAATAATGAATGTGCATTTTACACAATATGAGGTGTAAATAACAGTAAATAATACAATATTATGTATAATACGTCGCAATGCAACTCATAATATTATATCTTCACACCCAATTGTAAAAGCTGGAACAAGAGTGAGCAAAGAATGATAATCAGCATTTTTTCATCTTTACCAATCAATCCTTTTTAACTAAATTAAAATCATACACAGAAAATCTTTATCTACAAATTCAAGCCCACATTTTATGGTTTATTTATTGTATGTTTAAACACGAGACTTTGATTAAATATGAGACATTGAGATTCTTTTAGTTTCAGAACAAAGAGTTCCCTTCAAAATGTGAAACATAAAAGAGAATATTTGAGAATAATAATTAGACAAAAATGGATTTCCTGTTTCAAGATGACAACAAAACAGTCTACTCGCCAACTTTAATTATTCACAATTTTTATATTTCACATTAAAACATGATTGCTGTGTTACAATTACAATTTATATAGAAAGTGTTGAAGCTTACAAATAAAACCTATGCTTTGAGGAGCTCGGATTACAAACAAAATAGACTTTGAACTTAACTACTTACAATTTGAAAACGAATATTTTTGCTGTTTATTCACAGCATGTTTGCATTTCTGAGTTTCTTCTTCCACCATCAACAATTTGCTGTATAGATTTATCATCTGCGTACTTTGGAATTGTTTTCATTTGATTCGTTTTATTTGTGATTGAATTTTAGAAAGGAAACATTTCTTTCATTGTGAAAGTGACTTGACGACAAGGTTGCGTAGTTGAGTTTTCAATGTTTAGTTTTGTTGAGATTTGCTTCGGAAGATGTTTGTTAACAAGCGAAGTGTTTGTCATTGTATGATCAAGTGTGGTGGTTGCTGGATGTGTAAAACGACATCAAATAATAAAAGTTTTGTGTACAATGTTGACTGACTGGATTTGACGTGTGATGTGTGAAGGACTAGTAGTGGGGTGAGACGGGGACGAAGATTGTGTGAACTCAAAGAGAAATGTCGAGAAAGTGGAGGAGGAACGCAGTTGCTAGCATTGTTTGTAGAATTGGTAGACTTTTGCTCATTGGTAAATGGCAATGGTATATTAATATGTATCTTCTGGCTGGCAATTGCTTGTAAAGTAGGTTTATGTCTGCCTGTTGTATATATATGTAGTAATAATATTATATGTATCTAATTACAGGGTTCACTTTCCACCAGTACTTTAGTTCACGGTTAGGAATCCTTTATAAAATACAGCACCCTGCACAGCAGCTACTGCTACCCGCTTTTGACTTCTGCCGTTGGTCTGAAAAACAAAAACAACACACAAATTAATATTTCATCCACTACAAACGAATGCTTAGAACATTGTCCCCCAGAATAGTCAACCCAGTACACATAATAATACGCAAACATTTTCATAATTTTAGATTGTGAATTTCATTTTTTTTCTTCAAAGTACAATGATGTTCATTCCAATGACATTTACTATACAGTACTATTTCAAATACTTTCATTTAGAAATCGTATCGGGACAATAATCTAATACTTTGAGCAGTATCCTTCGTCCTTTTTCATTTTGAATTCACACTTTATGGTTTTGTTTTATTTATTGCAAAACATACGGAGGAAGAGACATAAGAGGAAATACAAGTAAGGCTGTCGTTCTGGGATGCGTGTGGTGGAAAATTTATGAAAAGAAAAACAAGACTGGTGCTTTTTATGGTTGTGTGCGGGCATTAGAGTGAAACCATTACAGTTGACATTTATTTGAAGAATGTCAAGCAAGTTGGAGGTTTGTCTCTATGGACAGATAGCCTGGAGAGCAGATGGACTTCTTCTTCAACTACCTACTGCACTATATTACATATCATCCCTCCTACTGTATATACTTCACAAAACTACATCCCTGACTTTCCCATGTCAACTCAAGCAGACAAATGACTGCACTATATACACTTCAGCCTTCACATGTACAATGTACACTTCAACACACGGAGGATTCGAATACCCAAAAATACCAAAAGTATATAGGAAGTATAGTTTGAGTGGTATGGCGGTGGTTGAGAGTTGAGAGAAAGTCTTTGCTGACACACGAGGAACAATAATATAAGAAAGCATTATTTTGAGGGTGGGAGAGTGAGAACGACATCCTCCATTGTATTAAACACGGTAAACAAGAACCGCGGCAAAGCTATTGATGAAAAGGAGTTTGTACTAGGAGAAATGGAACTAGAACTAGGCATCACTCGATTGGTGAAGTCAAATCAAACAAAGTGTGGAAAACTAGCATGTACAAAAGTAGGAGTACACTAGAGCGTCTAGCCCAACCCGAAACCCTAGGGTTGGCCCAACCCTATCGGGTTAGGGTTGGGTTCGGGTCATGCA
>JAQFYB010000254.1:0-65443 GCA_034694085.1 Pogonognathellus longicornis
TTGTCGAAAATAAATAAGCATTAATAGAATAGTCTCTCCGATACTTTTTTATATCCGTATTCTGTATGGTTTATTTTCTAATAACATTAAAATTTGTTTAGTACAAGTGAATGTACATAGGTAATCTAATATTATGAGAACGATGAAAGTGAAATTATGAATTATTGTTCTAAAAAATTATTTTCAGGGGAAATTGATTTTAGACGAATGTGTCCACCTCCAATCCACAGTTCGAGATCACAGCGGAGGAATTCTTCGCAGAAATTGGATATTTTCATTAGTCTTGCATACACACATGAGAATTCGGCTCAGGTTCCTGGGTGTAACTTTTATAATAACAGTAAAGCGCTAGTAGAAGGAGTTCATATAACAGAAAAGCCTTGGGATTTTTCAACTTCCCAGCAGTGCCAGCATACAGTAACGGTAAAAATTAATTTACTTTTCCAATAAAAAGGATTTAACTCTGTATGTATGTACGATAATACCTCGACTTTGGTACTTTGGTGTACTGTGCACATATCAGATGAATAAAATCTCAAATCTCTTTTATAGTTTCTAAAGAAGGCAGATTCAAGCTGGGTAACGAGTCCAATATGTCGACATGAGATTGGAACAAGGCGTCCCAGAATTGGACATGATAAGCCTTCAAACGTATACCTGTGGCACAATTTCACCCTTTTCCAAGACCGAATTCAATTCACAGACAAAATCACCAATTATAACGTTTCTACAGAAGGAATTGCTTGTTCTCCAATTCAGAAATTTGTTCAGCTCGTTATCGTAACATCAATTGGTAGGGCAAATGCTTATTTAATTCCTAGTAATGATTTCTTATGTATATACTAGAAATTAATTGAACAAGTAATTAAAATGGTTTAATTGAATTTTGAAATTGTCATTACTTTTGTAAAGGTACAGCATGCAGACTTATCGTGCAGCAATACAACATTGACTTGAGAAATTTAGGTTGTGACTACACTAATTTTCACGATCATCGGTCTTGTGGGGTTTACAATTGCTCTCAGAGCTATCGCATTATTGAAGACTTGAAACTCATTAGAAAACCAGTGCGACACATAAAAGTGATTGAACAAGATAAGAAGGAGGAGTCATCTGAAGAAACTATTGTCATTAAACACAAAGTTGAGCCCACAGATGCAATCTCCGAAACCATTGAAACTACAACTACAGAACCTCATATTGAAACTATGTCCCTTGGTGAGGTTATTATAACCGCAGGATTTCCTATTGGTGGTCTCCTTCTAATACTCTTCGGGCTGTGCTGCTTGAGAGAGCAATACGCAAGGTACAAGTATAAGTAAAACAAAACAAGCAAATCGATGAATCCACACACACACACACACACATACATGTACCTACCTACACCTACATTAGTACATTACATTACCGAGTTCTAATGGAATGCACTTTACTTGTTTCACCGACATACATTAGTGCAAAATTGGTATTTAATGTTCTGATGTACGAAACTACGGGTAATGCACTGTGAATGCGAAACTTCCATATACTTGTAGGTCTTGTAAGGCTTGTGGGTGGAAACTGGAAACGAGAATGTTTAGAGTGAATGAGCTATACGAGTAAAAGCTATATAAAGGATAATGCAGGGGCGAGCTGACACTGGAAATAGTTGGTGTTCAGCTCTCATCATTTCGCACATGTCATATTCATATCAACGAGCTTTGTCCAAAAACTTCAAACAAAAATCCATGCTCATGACTTGGATAATTTACTAATTATTGCTAATTAAGTACATGTGTCTATATTGGCCTTGTCCTCAAAGTTTCAAGGTTCCAGCTCCCTTTCAGAAAATAATTTACAATTTTCAAGCAAATTGATTACAAGTACCATGTTCTACTTTCATCTTGTTACACTACTAATGGGTGTATTGAATTTAACGAGGTTTACAATTATAGGTAAATAAGTAGCTGAGTATATTAGTAGAAATGTTAATACAAATAGCTAACTGAAAATGTTGTAACTAGTAAAGAAAAATTAAGTACCTAGGTACTAGGTGCACGTATAAAATTTATAAGAAAGACCATTTCTGTATGAAGCAGTACATATAAAATAACTACTATTTAGTGTATTTAGTGTAATTAGTTAATTAGTAAATAAACAATGTACTAATAATATAATGCAGTTTCTCTCTAAAAGAGGAAAAATATTTTCCAAAGAATTATATAGGTATATATACATTAGGGCAAATTCCCCATACTCATTTCTTCATGAAAATTGCACTACTTAATAATAATTATTGTATGAAAACACAGGTTGCAGTTTAGTGGATGACTTGATCTCGTGAGAGGTATCATATTCCAATAAAATGTTACTATACTATGCATTGTATTAATGAACTAAATGATACATCAAGCAATCAGCATAAATAAGATTGTACCTACTATTGTGATTGTGTGTAGAATGAAAATTAGAATATAAATAAAAGTAAGCAAGAAACGATAAATAGATCAATATTATTATGCATTCATGATTCATACCTAACTGATGATGGAATGTGTTAATAATGAATAATTACTTTTACAATCAAAGGGCATACTAGACAACATTTTTATATTTAATGTACTTTCTCTCATGTTTACATTACATTCATCAAACAATGAACAATTTGACATTAGTTTGCTATTATTTTTCTGTTGTATAATTGTACTAGGAACAAAGTAATGCTTCAGTATATACGAAATACTTATATGAAGCAACAGTCTAGAAGACAATGTCATTTTTGCGATCGAAAAGGAACTATTTACGATAATCATAGATGAATCAAGAAAGGAAATGATGTGTATGATTTGTCAAGATTTACCAATACATTATTCAGACTGAACTGCGGGGTCTTTTACAATTCATTTAACACGCATTATATATAGAATGGACTCAGTTCAGTACACACGCAAATGTCTCTGTCCCTTTGCATATTGGTTTTGGCTTTACCCTTCTCATTTCTCAATTTACAGTTGTCTCATATTATACCACATTTAATGATAAGGTAATACATACATTGGATTATGATTTTATTAATGCATTAGGTATACTCAATCAATCATAAAATATACATTAAGGACTTGCAGCAGAAATAGTTGCTGAACTGATTCGTGGTTTGTAAAAGTACAACCGAACAACAAATTGGAAGTATAAAGTGATAATGACGTCAGCTAAGATCCCCCACTTGAATATATAGCATAGAAAATAAAACCCATATACATCATTTGTAAAATCAAAATCTCTCATTTGTAGTAGGGCCGAGTCGTTCATTCCGAGAGTCTTGAGTGTGTCGAATGAGATGATAAAAAGACTTGCAAGAGACAATATAGTGATGATACTCCAACCATAAAATACTGAATCCGAATTGGAACCCTAAGGAAAAACGTGAAACATGTATACTTCATAATACATAATAGACATACTATGTAATTGGATTATAGGCGAAGAAAAAGGTAAACAGATGGGTACCTTTTTAATGTAAATGTATAATAAGATGGACATGATGATTCGACCGATTCCAGCCAAAATCGCTATCGAGGACATTGAATACAGGTAAAAGCTTAAATTGTTGACAGGTATCTGTGTAAATAGGTTTTCATTCATGAAGAAACTTCCTCCAGAGAATGGAGTGATTTGTTTGAAATACATTTGATGTTTTGAGGGTAGCATGCTATTCAATATGGTAATAGTTGTAAGCCACACTCCAAGTGCAGTTTCAAAGATTCCAAGTATCTAAATTAAAATACACAGATAATTTAAGTGCATGTATATCTCATGTCTGTATACCCTAATTCAAGATTTTTACACATAAATCTAAAAAATGTTAATAATAATTTGATTACTCTTACGGTTGATAAGATAGCAATGACTTTGACAGTTTTCCTTGGAACGGCTCCTGGCTTTCCGCAAATGGTGCTGATTATAACAAGACAGCATTTTTTGCAACAATCGACAAATTCTTGACAGTGACACCAACGGAAGCATCCTTTACAGCCACAGGGGCTCATCCTAATGTATTTTGTATGCAAAATGCCACTTTTACTAAAGATGAACTCTCTATACGAAGACAAATTCCTTTTCAAATTCGCCTGTCTATCTTCATTTGTTTCTTTTTATACTATTTATATTTACAATCTGAATGTACAATTTTAAGAGAAGGGGAAATGTTTGTGGAAGATGCAAGGAGTTCTTTGCCCTTGCATCTTAGGAAGTGGAATGACGAATATAAGAAAGGAGCAAGTAATGAGCGACAGTTGCCCTCACGTTTAGTAAGTCGGTAGCATGTAGTGGGTTGTAAAGTTCCATAGAGAAAGACCGCATCTGTAGCTGTGAGTGAAAGTGTTCTGCGAGAAAATTAATATTTGACGGATCTGCGCAGTGTTACCTGCTGACAGATAAATTATCAAACAAGCAATTGATTTTACTTTCAGAGATCTTATAAGCCTTTAGCAAGTCAGCTTAAGATTCCTTGCTCTTTTCTTCCTATTATCTCTTAACAGTGATCTTGTAATAGTTTCTTCCTTTTTGTCAGTCTGTCAGCTATTTTTATACATACAACATCTCGGGCTGTGCTGAGACTCGTTTAGAGTAGAGATATGGGACATGATCTTTTCACCTTTCATCATGTTACAAACACTAGCTGAATCTATGGCTTTTACCAAAGGATACTCAGAAAAACATAACTCCAGGGTCCCAGTTGCTACGCTTTGTGGCTTAACGCTTCTATGCATTGCATGTAACGGATTATTTCTTGGAAAAAACTTTAGGTACCCTGTCTATAGGTATGATGTTACATGAAGATGTATTGACTTTGACTATATATACATACGTAGTTGGAAACATTAGTGTTTTATCAGCTGTATATGCATATATTTTATCTCATGGTTCAAATGTCTATCTACCTATGTAGTTTCCAATATTAATATCGGATACAGTATACCTACCTTTGTAAAAAGAAACATAATACGCACAAAGCAAAGGATATGAATATCCTTATATCGCCTTGTGTAACCAGCCACTTGCATGATTTGTGTGAAAAGTTTGTTCCAGACTTTTCAAAGAGAATCTTTCGCCTGAATAAGTGAAACATGAAAGTTGAAACTAAAGCATATAGTTTTCGCAGCATCCCAAAAGGATTTTTCGATTTTTCATTAAATAGTAGTTTATTCAATTTAAAACGCTTCAATTGACTTCACTCATTTTTACATCATTAGTTTCTTCAGTCTACCAGAAACTTTAGACAAGCATGAAATCATGATGTGAAAATAAGTTTTCGGTCGTTTCTGACTCCCCAATTGATATAGTTTGATGTATGTAGACTACATGTCTATGCACGTGTTTTTGAATAGAACAAATGCAGCAATGATTTAATTTAATTTGGACGAAGCAATTGGCGGTTACTACATAGTCATTGTTATTATAGGGAACATAATGATAATATGGCGCATGTATTGGTGAATATTGTATGGTTCTTGTTCTGCGATGGTTTGATCAGTACGGAGCAACTTTATCCAAGTAGCTGATATGCTTCTGCAGAATCTTTTGCACCAGTCGCTTGAACTTTAACTTCTTTTTCAATTTCTTTATCTTCTTCTTTTTCTTCTTCCGGTACTTTTTATATTCTGGAATATGTAATTTCAAAAATAGCTCATTTATTTCAATTTTACTAAAATGCAAATTTTATAAACAATGAAAACTATTTTTCCAAATGATTTCTGAAGCCTTTTTGTAATTTGTAATGATGAATGGATTCTTTAATGAAATCCGGGTTGAAATGAAAAAAGAAATTACGTTTAGATCCCAGGACATCTTCATCTGTTACAAGTGTTCCTTTAGGATATCCGTGAGCATGGTATTTTCCGGCATAAGGATGCCATCCATGTGTATCTCCTCCCCATCCGTGACTATGTCCGTGACTCCCGTAACCATGTCCATCCGAGAGCCATTCAGTGTAACTATTTCTTTAGTATAATTGCAACATTGTGAGCAAGTTTGTCTTACAATTGCTGCGTACATGCTGGATAATGATAATTTGATAACATGCGATACCTGTGTGTAGGTTTTGGTTGTATATCGTGTGTTTCTGTGGAATGTGGATGTGAAAAGTTTTTCTATCACAAAGTAATTGCACAATACAATGGTTAAAAAGCAAGAAGTACAGATGAAAGAAGAAAATTGACGTAAATAGTTCGTTATAGCGAAATATAGGAAACTATATTTTTATTTCGTTTTTAAATCGGGTATAAAAATAGTATAGTAATGTATAGCTACACAGGTTTGTCAAATTACTACCTAGTCAATTAGATAAGGTACGGTATAAATATTTTTTATATTACTAAAGCTTACACATGTATCAACAAAACGTTTGTCCAGTTAAAAGAAGTATAATGTATAAGTATAGCACGTCAAATAGTTCTAAAGTAAGTAGTACAGTCGCTAGAATGATAATGTCTCTTGAGATTTCATGTTTGTTAGAATAAGGAACAACGCTACTAGAATACTATAACATAGCATACAGTAAAAATAAAATGTATCGTATAACAGCATTAATTTTCTATGTCAGAGTGTCTGGGTTCACATGTTACCACCATTCTAATGCCTGAATCTTTTTCTGGAGGAGTAAACTCAACAATTTCTTCAATTCCACTTTGTTTTGTAAAAGGGCAATTTTCTTTTTTGCTTTCAGCTTAAGAATTTCAAATTTGAGCTTATGTTTTTCATGCTCATAGTTTTCTGCACCCCAGCCACCACCGTGTCCCCCGAAGTCGGGTGCACCATGTTGATGTCCACCGAAATGAGGTGGGCCGCCGAAACCATGGCCTTTGCCATGTTTATTATGACCAACACTGAAATGAAATTCTTGATTGAAGCCTACTCCTTTCCCATGCCCGTGTCTAGCATAAGGACGTCCACCTTGACGATGTCCTTTGTGGTGTTTGTGATGTCCGTGATGTCCGTGATGGTGGTGACCACCTCGTCCGCCAGGAGGTCCATATTGTCGGCGTAAGGGATAAGGTGGATGTCCGCCAAAGCTGCATTGCAAAAAGTTTTGAATACTAACATTTGTGGTTGAACTCATTTGTAGTTGAACTTCCTAATGCATCATACTGTGCTTTGTAAAAGATTTCCCGTAATGGAGAGTGCAAAGGGGCAAAAACTCAAAACATATTTTCTACACACGCTGAATCTACTTCTTAGTATACATAATACTAACAGATGGGTTTCATAATCTGAGAGTCTGCTTGTGAAAGAAAAAAGTCATGGAAAATCTGGAGACAAGTCTCTACATACACATAGTCACGTCATTTAAGAATGTAACGGGGCATTATAATGTCAAGTAAATTCCGCGTTACAGGGAAAACAGCAGGTCTGTTTAGTCAGAGTCAGTGTAAGTAAAATAGTCGATTTGTAAGTCAGTATTGTCAGTTTGTCAGTTAAGTCATGTAAGTTGTCGGGCAAATTTCACATAAATTACAATTTTAAGCATGTCACAAGTCAGAACCGTCATTTTCACCCGAGGGTATTAAAGTCTTTGTCACAGTCATTGCCATGCAAATATATACACAGTCATATAAAATAACAATCATAATAGTGTTTTTGGTTTTGCACACACTAATACAATATTGCACTATGCTTGTATAAAATATCTGTAACTGTCTAAGTAGTAGAAGGATAGAAATTTAAGAAGATTTTCATAGTCAAGAGTGTAAATACTATTTAGATTTTGTATAGAACGTTTTCTATAGAATTCAGTTGTATTTAAAATATATCTCTGTCTATTTCTGTTTGTAAGAGACTGCTAGTAGGATGCTATGCCGAGATTGATTCGCAGGTGTATATTTATTCATGGTTGATTTGATTTCTATATAATGTGTGCCAATCTTCCTTCTCCTCCCGACAACCACCGACTGAGGCAGCCTGGAGCAGACAGCTGTCTAGATTTAGAATAACTCGAGATAGTCAATGGCTTTTGTGACCAGTTGTGCTCCAACTTCAGCTGCATTGTATGCGAGAATCTTCTTCCATTTCTTTGTGCGAGCCTTCATGCGGAAAAGCTCAACTCTAAGAGATTGCACTTCTGGATCATTGTCAGGATCATACGTATCATCATCGTCATGATGATGTCCATGCACATCTTGGGTATGCACTAGATGATGGATTGGCGGCGGGTGCCCGGAAAACCTTCATTCATGGATGAAATTCAGTCAGTGTCAGTGATTGTCGGTTGGACTAAGGAACTTTTTTATCTGTGTGTTGTGTTGTAGGAAGGTTTTATCGTGCAAGCAGTAATAATAATAATAATAATAATGTGCTTCGTGTGTTAAACAAGTTTTTTTATGGTGTGGACAGAAATGAGAAGTTTGTTAGTAAAATTTAGAAAAGAATTGTATCACTGACCAAAGACTGAAATAATCAATTCAAACATGAACGAGTATTTGTACAACTAATAAAGAGGAACAGGGAAATAAAACTTACGATCCGTGTTGAGCAGGACTTCCCCATCCGCCGCCCCCTCCTTTGTTCGCAGCTCCTTTTCCTTTAGTGATTTCTATTGAAAAGGGCCAAATGAGACGAGGCTCGGCTCCTCTACCTTCTTCATCATCCTCGTCCAGCTTTCCAGGATCTCCGTGTAAAGATGATCGTCTATGCTGTAAAACTGCAATATTCTTCTTTACAGCTTCATCAAACCCTTCTGGCAGGTCGATAGGTTCTCCCCGACCTAATTCATCTTTGCCTTGATATTCTCCAACTTGTGCCGATGATGAATCTGCCTGTAATGTAAATAATCAATTCAATTGAAACATAAACACAGGAAAATACATTATGCATTTTGTATATCTCCGTTAAACAACGCAAACTGGAAAGACCTAATGATCATAAATATTTTGATTTAAGTATCAATATTCTAAATTGTGCAGGGTATTAATTGTTAAAAATTCATATCTACTATACGTACTCGTAGAAGCGAATAACAATTAATTGTCATTGTGCCAACTGTAATTGCTATCAATCAGAGCTACTGTCTCAACTGTACTTTATTGTAAATATATATCTGCTCATTACAAAGCTATAAACACTTAAAAGACAATCATGCATGACATATAAATTGACTGTAATGTACCATATACCAGCTGAAATATCATTTCCCTGACGTCACTATTTAATCCAATGTTGTATGCAATGCACTACCTGTAAAATTATGATCCACCTTCTACATGTATACTTATTATATTTAACTTGTTTATTTTCTAACTGGTTTAAGGCAAGTTTGAGTTTAATGCTAGGAAAAAATCGTATAGTTAATCTAATTTCAATCACAAAAATGCTCGATAATTAAATCTATTCTGTATTGTAGATCTGCATTTGAGATAGCTCAGGTGCATCCTACCAATTTTAGATAGTAGCAAAATTTGTAACAAGTTTCATACGCTCGTTAGTATTTTGGTTTTTTCTGTGCTTTTGCATAAATCGACAGTTATCTTAACCTCGTATATTGAAGTGTTTGTTAACGAGTACCCAGAACTTGGGCAATGAAGCACCATCATTTTACTGTAAGAAGTTTACACAAAAAAAGTATCTTGCTGTAGTTCGCTTGATAGAGAACAGACTGATTGTGATATTCATGCAACCACCTGAACGATGCTTCAGATATTCTAACAGCCCAAAGACTAAAGAAATTAGCCAATATATCAAGAAACGTGTTATTTAATACTTAATCTCAACTGATATCTCTCAAACTCTCAACTAATATCTAATAGCTAAGAATGTAATTACAATCTATGCACTAACATACTAATATCAAAATAATACTGTACTTTAATTACAGCACTGTACAACACGTATAACACACATTGGACTGTGGCACCACCACAACCTAAATTCTACAACAAAGATGGTATTTCTCATACAACCGTATACCTACCTTACCTATGTATTGCATAGGTAGGTACATATTTTCATGGAAGTAAAAAATATGTACACGTACTTAATGTAGGAATGTATATTTTGAACACAAATATTGTAATAACATATTAAAACATAAATTTTGGAATATTATGATAATTTATTATAGATTGTGGTACAGAAAGGATGATAATAATTTATTACCTCTTCCGAGCTAGCTAAATCAAGACCACTTCTGGATCTGAGTATATCACCTTCAGGTTCCTCCGCAGACGAAGAAACTTGTTGAGAATTAGCATTACTAGATTCGGGTTCCTCGTCTGGGATCACAAACACAGGTCTACTGCCTTGAATGAAATAGTCCTGGCAATTAACATAATTGACCAGGAATAGAATGGCTATGAGAAAACCGACACCACGACCACTTCTGTCTTTCAACCTAACTCCCATGGTTATGGTTGCAAAAGACGAGAGCAGTTCCTTTTTGGTTGCAGTCAAGGAGGTGAATATCTTCCTCCTCGCTCGATGGAATCTTTTAAGAAACTGAGGACTAGTCTCTTCAAGGGTCAAACCAAAACGTCGACCCAATCCTTACTCCTCGAACCGGTTTTCAAATCATTAAATTCGCATGACGATTTCAATGAGAAAGTGTTCTTTGAGGTCAAGATATTCGGCTCGTTTTTACTATAACACTACACTTGTAGTTTGTAGTAACATCTTTCCTCCTATACAACATCAGACTGTTTTTTAATCCATGCATTAGCTCCTTGCCTGTACTGTAGTACGTTGTTGTATATAGCGGTGGTTGTTCCTACAGAACATACACAGATGCATGCAAACAAACAACGACTCAACTTGTGTCTTCTGATGTACAGATGCATTCATTACTAATAAAGATAAAGTGGTCTTTCCTTTCTTCTTCATCAGATGTGAATGAGCTGGTGATTCAACTTCAACCACACAACTACTACACTAAGGCCATGGCCAGCAGAATACAACAAAACATGCTTCATCCTTATATTTAATGTATGTACATCTTCTGCAATTTACAGGTGTATGTATTGCTGTATGTACCAGTTTTGTTATGTACCTGTGTAGCCGTAGCCTGGCAGGTATGCGAATGATATTGTTTTCGTACTTTATAAATAAGGTGATGGCATTGGCAACAATACGTGTATTTGTTTTGAAATAATATGCGCAACAATGCATTTAAAAGACTTTCCTTTTTATTAGTACACAAGTAGTAAAAAAATAGAGTAATTAATGCGTAGAACCTTCCGGAAGTGACTAGAATGTAATATTTGCATATGCATTATATATAAATGGATAGGTAACCTGAAAAGATGTTTTTTAGTTCGAGAGTTGATGATTAAATAGAAGATTTGCAGAAATAATGATAGCAGGGAAAACTTATTGACAATTATGGAATTAAGGTGGACATTAAATTTAAAGACTAGCAGCTGAAGTAATAAAATATTTTTATATAGGTATACAATTTAAATTCTTTCTTCACGTTTCTACGTTTCTAGCTTCAGGTTTAGTGCAAAAGAGTATAGAACTAGTTCAATTGCATGATACAAAGATATTAGTGATGAATCGGGTTATTTCTTTGTAAAGAAAAAGTTCATGTGCAAAACTCAACTTTATTGTGTGTAGGTAGGTAGTAGGTACTCTATGATTTGGCGAGTATTTTGCTTATTGTGTGGTCTATTTCTATAATGTGAGTAAATAGTTCATAATGGTACTGTTTGTGTTGTAATTCGAGAGTCAGAGTAGTGGTACTAGTACTACAAGACAATAATTTGCAGAAAATTATTATTCATGATTGATGAAAGTAGTTGAATTGCAGAAGTGCATGTATCATGTGCGTATACCTTTTACTACATATTGGATACCAAGAGGTATCAATCTCACTAGATCGCGTGAATCGGAGGAATTATTAATTATAAAGGTTAGCAACTTCAAGTGTGAATTTTGCCAGCTAGATGCTAATAATTTCTAAGCTTTCTGGTAGTGCACATACAATCCACCTCATTTGATGCAGCCATATAGGTACAAATTATACACTTGTAAAAAAGAATTCTGTATCGGTAAAAGTCACGTTTTGGTTACAAAAAGTGGGTTAACTCATAGGTACTGGTATGGTAGGATTACAGTAAGTGTGTTGACCCTTTGTTTATTCTAATGGCTATTTTCATTTGTACAGACGTAAAAGGGCAGATTATATTTTTATGTAAAATACTTATCTTGCCCTTGCCTTGTGTATGTACGTTCACAAATTTGCAGGCGCGACGAATTAATGAATATAAATGTTTGCATACATGTCCTTTACCTCAAGTTTCTAAATAACCTCTTGTTATACATTATACCGTTATTGCATTGTACCTAATCTTAGTTGCCACACATCTGAACATGATACATATATAATACAAAAGATATGAGAGACAAGTTTCTTGAGAGATTAGTGTCATAAATTCGTCAGAAGGGCGGATAACTGGTAAACAAGAAAAATTAAAGTGAAAAGTGGCATTTTTACTGGTATTCCGCCAAACTGAACTTGACCTTTAGCAAGCCAAACCCATTTTATACAGTAGCATTGACGTCAAAGATTTTAGACATTTACTGAGAAAACAGAAAGACAGATTGTAAATTTTCACATCTGTATATGGCCGAGTTACAGATCATCATTCAGCTTTAACTAACACAATAAAAGGAAATCAAAGGTGTAGTGAAAGTTGTCGCGTCATTGTATTACCAATTTTTACATACCTTTACTCAGCATTAATCATTATAGTCATTAAAGCTACAACCTTCCAATACGTGCACACATGATTTGTCAGAAAGAGCTTGTCTATCAGAAATTACTTGTAAAAAATATTAACATACTTGAAAGTTGCCTTTTACTTACAATATCATCCAAATGTCGAATGGGACCTGTTTCCCGAATTTTGACTGACATCGATCAAGAAGTCTTGTAACTTTTCATTGAGTGTAGCAATTTGATGATCATGTATGTTAGAATTATATTACCTTATATGGGTGTCTATTGCCTTTGTAAACATTTAAGTGAAGTGTCGTATTGAAAACTGCCAATAAATTTTTGCATGATTGTCATACGCATACGATTTAGTCGGTCTTTGTGTGGTTTGATTTGATATAACATTCTGACAATTTGTTGATAATTTATTTTGTGCAGGATTGAGTGTAGCTCTGCTAAAAGGAATCGTGCTGTCTGGTTAGTAACGATTTCTCTTCAAATCTTACCAGCTAAACCATGGCTATTTGTTTTCCATTTTTTGCGTAATAAATCAATGTCAATGTTAAATTGTATATGCCCACTAATGAAACATGTTCTACTCTACAGCTCACAGTCAATAAATGTCATTGCAACTTTGCAACCCATCTGTTACTCTTCCGTGCTGATATAGTGTCCATCTTGAGCAGTGTGCTATTATATTGACTTCATAATATGACTTGTTCTTAATAGTACTGTACTAACAAGTTACGGCGTTACAAATAGAATCTGCAATACAAATTGAGACTTCCCTGCATGCATACAAGATAGTACATAAGCCAAGCAAATATTTTTATATGAGAATTACGTTAAACAAGTAACTTATTTTGGAAAGTCACGTTTTAAATTGGTTTAAAAAAATACGATAAAAACAAGATATTGCAAATGCGTCATCAGATGTACTTATAGGTAATAGGTATGTAATGTAATGTGTAAAGAGATGAATTTTAAGGTTAACAATGCCAGTTCTTCAGACTAGTTTTGTAATCCGCTTATTATACAGAACATAGAAAACATCTTACAAAAATAAGATACATGCACAATACAGATATACACAAAAAATAGATTTGTGACGTTTTTTCGTTAATGTATGTATGTACTAGGTATAGTACAAATAACTTAATTCAGTTCAAATTACTGTCCTAATGAAATCATCCATTTCTTTTCCTTTTGTGTCATTCTTTTTCTACAGAATCCATTAAATGTGTTGTACTGGATTTTCGTGTTTGCACCTTTCTTCGTAAGTTGACGGTTGAGCATCAAAATAAAAATAAAACTTTCATCGAAGAACTTCTTCATTCACGTGAGATGTTAATGAGACATTTAAATTCTGTAACCATTGCCTTGCGAATGGATTGAATGTAGGCACATTTACGTGGTAACCCTTGGGTATTTAAAGTACACGTTATTCATGTATATAACTGGTTACTTTACTTTACCTTAGATTAACACTTTGTCAGCAGTGCAGTTCATGTATGAGTCAGTATAAACATAATGAATTTTAAATGGTATGAGTCAGTATCTGCATGATGTATCTTGTATGGTATATGAGTCAATATAATATGCAGAAAGCACATACCACTGTAAATTGTATATAGAGGCCAAAATACCTACGTAGCCAGAATAGAATTTTTGTAATTTTAGCTTTTTTCTATTGAGACACTTAACAAATAAAGAAAGCAAAATAACCTGATCCTATATAGTAATAAATCCGTACATGAACTCAAATTACCTTGTATCAGGTTTCGTACAGTTATGTATATATGCATTAAATTTCCTTTATAGTAAATTTATGATTTACCTTATTATTATGCCGCGGTTTTCTGTACCAATCCATCATTAACTACCAGGTTGAGTTACAGCTAGTAAATAGAAATAACAAATAACAAACAATTCTAAGTTATTTGCACTTTATTTAACGAATTTATCCGCAGTTATACATCTGAATTCACTATTTGTTATGATCCTTTTCCTTGTTTTTGCTTAATTTTTATTAATGAGCATTTCATGTTTAGGGATTTATTAACTTAATTTTGGTAGTATTAATTTTTAAGCTATATTTTATGCGTGTCTTGCGTAGCAAACCAGCTACAAAAAATTTGATTATACATTACACATTACACATGACTCATATGACTATGCAAAGTTTAAATTAACCCCAAAATATCAAATTTTATACAATGGGCAGCTTACATTCTGAATTGAATAAAATATATGTTTACTATGTACCTATATCAAGATTGTGTTTCATCATCTTTCATGTACAACTCACGAATAAATAATCTTTACCTTTGAGTATTACATTTATCCGTTTAGGAATTGAAATTGAATCACCTATTAAAATTGACAATAATATTATTAATATATAATTGGGCTAATTTCAAATGGGTTTAATGCTTCATTATTATCTGACGAGTTAATGTCAATAAATGTAGGTATTGTAAAATACCGATGGTTTGTTCGTACTCCCATCTTGATTGCAAACTGAACCTCAAAACAATCTATTGTATAGTTAGGATACAAATGATTACATGAATGAAAAACGAATATTGTGTTTCACTTCTAGAAATCTATACAAGTTTAGCTAGCAAATTTATTGGTGAAACCTCAAACCTAGTCCATCTGTTTCAGTTCTTTATTTTTGCATGAATTTCTCCTAATACCCATGCGTATGCACTACTATTAAAAAATTGAAGCACGAAATCAGAATCAAAGTGTATACCTACCACAGTCTACATAACAAATGAAATCGTCCTTGAATAATTTCATATAATCAAGAGAACTGTCCTACATAATAAGCGTCTACACTACCAATCCCACGGTCTATACTCCACTACAATTTGCAATCTTTCTATTGAAACGCCTTAGCATTGTATAAATTGTATTGCTTTGTGTTAGCTCTGACTTTGGACTCAAAAACTCATAGAAAAACACTTTGTGTTAGCTACTATTATCATAGCCAGGTAAAGTTGTACATATACTTATGATGATGTTAAGAGTTTTTTAACTGCTATACCCTGCTAATATATGGACTGACCAAGCATGGTAATCATTTTACTGGATGGATCAATGCAGAGCAGCAGTAATAATCTAGTACTATAAACGACTTCCGTAGCAAATTGGTAGAACTCGTACATTTTCGTATACCTCGTAGCTTTTTGTTCGATATACTAAATACTATTAAATGTACATAGCACTCTAAACTCTACTTACACCTTTTCATGTAAAAAAGTTAGGACAGCGACTAGAGCAGTGGAGCAATAGTGGAACTAAAAATTCACACACACACTATTATATACAGTTACAGTGGACTTGGACTTGTGTGCATAAGAAATGAATACATAGCTGGTGGCAGTCTTTTAGAGAATAATGTCAAGTTGTGAAAAAAGAAAAGAAAGGTAGACACGCTGGAGTGGTACTGGAGGATGGTTGTAAACAGTAGAAAGTTGGAGACAAGGAGTTCGGAAATATAGAAAAGGTATCGATTGGTTGGGGCGTCTCCAACGGAGCAAACGAAACCAGAGCCAGACCAGGAAAGTAATAAAAGCAAGTCTGCCACCAACAGCGTACATTAGAAATAGACATTTCAGCTAAAACTCTTTCTCCTGTCGGCAGATTCGGACCGGGTAACTCAAAGGTCTACTATAATGTGTACTTTATAAGCCCAGTGTGTATATAAATATGCGGAATTCAAAGGTATGTTAGACTTAGTGCTAGCACTCAAAGAACAAGTACGTAGTATATAAATATTATTATAGTTCCGTGTTTGTAGACTCTGTACCTGCCTGTACTACATATCTGTACATTGTACTTTCTTTCGTTATTTCAGCATACAAGAAAATATACAGAGAGTAAGAGAGGGAGAGAAGCTTAGTATAATATTATATACTTTCTGCTATTGATTTACTTTAGTTGTGTATGCTAAGATTCGGAGACATGGTCGTAGTCGTAGCGGAATAAAACACGACAAGAGTTTCTTGTTCAATGCAGCATTGAGCCATTCTGGTAATTGAACGAATTTATTAGGTCCTTTTCTTAAAAGAAACTTCACTGTCACTCTGCCGTTGATTTAGCAGTGACGCAGTAAACATTGTTCAAAATTTAAACCATGAATCTACTGTCAAAAATCTACAGTACTCACACAGCAATCATCACATCTACTAATTGCAAGAATATTTACCAAAGTCACCATAACCAGTGGATTTCTTATTGTAAACATTTCTTCAGACCTTGAGTCCTTTCCAAAGTGAAAGTGTTGCAGAAACAGCAGAATACGTAGCCAAGCCATGACTTTTGGAATGTTTGTTCCGCTTTACTACTTTTTCTTAATTTATTCCACTATAACTGTTTTACCAGTCAGCGAAGGAGCTGCAGAAGGGGCATCCATATTCTATAAAGAACGTAAGTCTTATTTAAAAAGCAATCATATCATATTCTCAATCATTTAAAACACAGTACAGTATTTTAAATTGGAAACCAGCAATTATTTATACTAAATCCAAATTTTAAAATTCATTCAAGTATAAATAGATTTCGTTGTCAACTAAATCCATAGATATGCTGAGAACAGATCAGTTATGTCCAGATCTGCAAGAGTCTGTAAACGGGAAAGATATCGATACAGCTAACTACCCGTATAAGTCTGTCTTCCACTTAGTCGACAATGCGCCCGTTGCATCCTTCCACGATTTTCCTTGTATTTTTGAGTCAAAAGGACCCAAGAAACAGCACACTACTAAAGTAGTCATCAAAGCTATTTATGCTGACAAAAATCAGTGGAATTTCACAAACTCTGAGACCTGTTCAGAACATATTAAGGTAAAAAATTGATTTTCAATTAGGGTTAGGTAGGCTATACTTATTGTATTGCACATGTGTATTTATTTGTTGTTAAAGAGTATTTTTATTTTAAAAGTATGCATCAAATTCATTTCTACCTAATATGTACAAAGTATTCTTATTAACAATGTATGTAAATGTTTTTATGTAGCTAAAATTCCAAGAACCGTCAGATGAAAGATATGGTCTGCCTAAAATTGTTTGCAAGATACCGAAAACTACAGCAACTGATATTATAGGCCCTTTGTATCACCCAATGGTTTGGAGACACCCAAAAGGAAAAATGGGTCTTTCATTTTCAACATTTGACCTGGAACATAACGTTTTAAACTTAGGAGGAGATGGGAATTGGGATTTTAGTGAGGGGAATATAATCAGTGAATCTAAGCCACGCTTTGTTCAGATTGTTTTCAGTGTTTATTTTGAGAAAGTTTGTTCTCTGCGAGTGCAGCAATATTACATTGATATCCAAAGAGATTATTGTAATGGCACCAATCCTAGATTTTATCAATTATGCGGAGCCTACGACTGTTCTGAAGAAAGGGCAATTTTGTCTCAGATTGGATTTTGGAGTCAAAAGACAAAAATGGAGCAAATCGAAAAAATGCTCAAGTTGGTCAAATTGAGACGGGATGAGCCGACGTATTCACAATTTCTTATTAGCACCTTAAGGGCAATGATTATGCCCATTCTGTTCCTTGTTGTATTTTACGTAACTAGAAGACTAAGGTAAATTTTTTGTATACTTTCGTCTTACAAATACCTCTCTAAAATCCTTAACTTTTAGGATTCCAAGATATGTACATATGATCATTAATATTTCATCATAAATATATTTTTATAACTGCAGAATTCAGAAAGCAGCAAGTGAATCAAGACGAGGAAGCATCGCACATTCACGTAGACGAAGAAACAATTCATCGAACAACCCTAACACCAATAATCCTGGACAGCCTAACAATTCTCCAGAGACTTCCAATTTGGCTCACGCTATCTACGATATTCCGATAACAACAGCGTCCAATTCAATGGCTAGCTATAAATATGAAGATGATCTTCCTCCTCCTACATACTCCGAGGTTTATGAGAGTCTTGTGCCTCCACCACCAACTTACTCAGAAGCAACTGCTTTGCCATCCACCAGCAGTTGCCTCAGGGTCACCAGCGCAATTACTGCTGAAAATATGACCACAGATAGCATAGATTATATTGATAAGACAGACATAACAGACACAGTCCCAACTTATGAGTTGTCTACCGTTCCTCTTGAAGATGATGAACATCTTCAAGAACATGAAGGTGAAAACCACTGCCAGAACATACAGACAACTTCTACATAAATCTTATATTACCAACTAACAACTAACTTAGATAGTTAGCAGATAGCTACATCCATACAGTACCTATGTACTTACCCTACCACCTTTAAAACAATATACATACTACTATTTATTGCTGGATACCAATAAGGATTCATATTCAAAGACACAACAAGATATCTGTTGACTATACACATCCTTAAAATCATTATCTATACTCCGTACCAATTACATCCGTCATTAATAAAAATTAAATACAGTGACAATTACAAATACCCGCAAGGATCCCTATTTGTGAAAAAGAGCACTATAATAATGACTAACATAAAGAAATATCTACTAAAGCAAATTTTTAAGTAGTAAGTGCAATAGGAAAAATAAATCTTCGAACTCCTACACTTATTTTCATGTAATTCGTATAGAATTCGTGGGGTTGTTTTTCCTAATGTACAAGTTCGCAAATTCCATGTACTACATCTATAGATGAAGTTAATCTTCTTCAATAAGTTGTTCTCGTGTGCAAGCAATGGGCATTTTGAATTCTTAGATGGGAATTATTATGTTAGTTATTTATTTGCAATGTATGTTCCAGTATGTTTAAGTGAGTGCGTCCGTGACCGTGTGTTTCTCTCTTGATGTTTTTTATAGAAACGGTGCAATGTAATAGAAATAACGTGCTATGCAGATAAATGTAAGTACCTACACTCTACCTACTTTCATGTAGTGAGAAAGGTATCTACATAAGAATATACTGATAGCTTAACAAAATATATTGAGTCACTATTCTACATTAATAATATAGAACGTTTACCAATAATAATACAGCTAACAATATACTCACTAGACAAATAGTAGCTACAGATACAATTATAACAAGCACACACAATCCCTTTGACTTGGGAATTAACAATTGATTATTATTGTGGTGAATGTAGCACACTGGATTAAGTTACTAGTACTAGTAAACTGTACTTGTAGATAAACACTACTGCTACTTTAAGAATGTTTATTTACAACCAGGATATGACTGTGCTGTGCTGCATATTGGTATGAAAAACTCTTTTATGAATGCATTAAAGAATGTTGACATTTCTAATGTTATAGTAATTAATTAAATGTACCCCACCTAGTCAACAATTGGTTTTAAGGATCTCAAATAAAACATTTATTAATACTCCAAAGGAAGACACACATACAAGATCATAGCGTAAAGTATCTTTATGTAACTCAATATCGGTGTAAAGACAACTTTTAGGTTAGATTCTTACTTTGTGATTTATTATATTCCTAGCATTTAATTATTTCAAACTTACCTATGGGATTGTTTCGCAACTGTGTATTACTTACTTATGGGATGAATCTTTATTAAGTTCAGTCATAAATTGTTTGTATAAAAATATGAAATATATCGCTCGTATGAATGAATATACTGTGAAAAGTATCTATACTCTATGATATATAAATCCTACAATACCAATAAAATGAGTGTGTAAATGTATCTACCTAACTAACTTACCTAACTTAGCAATAAGTGCCTGCACAAATTCCTATCCTACTACATCCTATGGTATAATGTTACAAAGATGTTGCAGTCAACGAACCTAAAAATGCAACCCATTTAAATTTAAAATGGTAAGTAGTGCACATCAAATGGAACTCTTTACGGCAATATGTAGCATGTACCTAGTTGAAAACTTAAAATAGGGCACTTTACACCACATTGCTAATAGCTGCGTATTATTTTGCTGGCGAATATTGTTTGTTCTATATGGGCATGACTCTATGGTACATAGATTCACACAGTTATTATCGTAAATATTCCGGGTAGGTTAGCGGTTGGTAGTAAGCTAGGCACATTATTTGTGTGATATTTACGAAGCATATTAAACTTACTGTGCAAAGCACAAAGACCCACAAACACATTACATGTTTGTACGATCAATCAAAAGCAATTATTAGTATAATGAAATTTCCTCTTGATGGTGTAATCAGGAAAATTATGTACGGATATCATACATAGATAGGCATTAGATACCCACGATTGACATGCATATATCGTTTCCTACTTTTGCTATTGATAGCCTTGTCCTTCAATATCGATGGCATCAACACACATATATTCGCAATACCAACTTAGCCTTCAAAATAACCTGTGTTCAGTTGAGTTTTATGTGTACAAAGGAAAATTACGAAAATGCTGGCCTTTTTGTTGGCCAGAATTTTGTGGTAATGAGTACATTACGCTTAATGTGTATGTCTTGTCTAGGTATCTAAGGTTTGTTATTTTTGGCTTTCAAAGGCATAGTTATAGGCATTCGCCACTTAATGGTGGATCTTGATATACAAAACAAGTCGGATTGAAATCAAATATTAATGCTAAATTTCCCTTTAAATATTTTAGCATTAAATTGTATGGATGTGCTGGTGGCTTAGCTACGTTCAAAGTACATACGTGTACGCTCTGAGTCGTGTTTTTGCATTCTAAATACGTGGAAACCAAAAGCCTACCAAGCTTTGCGAGTACATTTTTGCACAGAATATTGGGAATTTAACTTCAAGTTGACAGAATCTACATATCGCAGCGTAAGCATACTATACAAGACTGCCATTACATGCGCATCGAATGCTGCCGAGAAGAAACCGAATAATACACAGATTTTCCAAGCTTTAGTACATTGGATCCAAGCTGTATTGTAAGACGGTCCTGGTTTAACGTTGAGTCATATGTAGCACATAATATTATAGTGGTGTTGCATATGGAGTGCCCGGGTGTGATTTAGCGGGTTGGATGAAGTATCTCTCGGACTAAAAGATGTGGATATTTTTTCAAATTTTTTGCAATGTTAACTTAAAAACAAATGGACGAGACCATTGCTACAGTGTTGTAGCATTGAAAAATTCCAAGCAGGGATAAATGCTAAACAGAGAGAGTTTTTCATTTCAAAAGTAAATATGAAAACTTCTTTCTGTGCGATTTTTACTGTTTGTGCTGCAAGTTTCTTTAAATCCAGTGACGGAATCAATATTAAGCCAGCTGAACGTAAGTTTTTTTAATGAAAATAGCCAGCAATAATCATTAAACAACCAATTCAGTTTTTATATCGATTTAATTGTATGTATGCATGACAGAGGAAATCTACAGTAGCCAATTATGCCCGAATCCAGTAAGCCAGGGGGCCATAGTGTCCAACCCAGGAATGGGACGAATGATGCCAGTGATTTTAGATAAAGGTTGGAAATCTTACGAAAGATTTAGTCCATGTACATTTACAGAGGAAGTTGGACCAGGAATGAACGCCTCGAGCGTTAAAGTCAGGTCAATTAACCTTAATGTAGAGTCCTGGAATTTTTCGACTGCAAATAAATGCGATAGCTTCATCAGGGTAAAAGAATCCAAAAACTTAATACTTTATTACTTTTAATTTGAAAAATAGAAATCTAACATCAAATTTTCATACATAGTTTCGAGATTCCGGTGCTTACGGAGACGGATTTCAAGTTATGTGCGGTCGGGAGAATTTCGATCAATATTTAGGACCGTATGGTCATCCTATGGTCCTGTACTATAGATGGACTAGCCGTGGGATCTCATTTCCTCTATTTCATTCCAGCTATGGACCTCATTTCCGCGATCGGAAAGAAACTAATGAGCTACGATACATGCAAATATATTTTGCTATATACACAAGTATGAAAATTCTAACTATATAGTTATTATTAAATTATTACAGTAAGATTTAAAAACATTCGTTGTAATAACTAAAGCAAATTCACCTAGGTAGACATACTAATGTTTCTTTATCCTTATCCTTATAGACCATACTTGGAGCTGCCGAGTTCAGCAGTACAAATTGGATCTATTACGAATGGGTTGTCCTGCGTCTTACAATTCTGATGTACACTGTGGAGACTACAACTGCTCTGAACTTGAATTTCTGTATCAACACAAAATGACAGTTTTCAAAGAAGGGGAAACGGACAAGATTCTTGTATGGAAAACACGAACAAGCGACAAATATCGTATGAGAAATTTTCTTCGGCAAAAATTTGTTCCAATCGTTTTTCTTGTAGTGCTAATATTTGCCTACAAATCATACATGAAAGCAGGGTTCAGGTAATTACTTAAACTTAAAAACAATCTTATAATAAAAGTAACAATACACAAATATCAGGGCAACGAAGATGTCAAGTTAATGCTAGGCTGTTTGGAGAATACAATCTGCAAATACCTAAATAGTAACAAAATAAAGATGTGTTTATTTTTCATTGTAGACTTCAAGGTCCTTCTCCAGCAAATGCGATTGAAGCTGCGACAAGGCTGAGACGACTCCCTAGAAGTTTTTCCAATCGACCTTACTGCCCTCGTGAACTTCGGCAACCTTATTGGGAGTATGGAGAACACATTCCTGAACATATGACAGCTTCTTATGGTATGGATGCAGCTGTGTCACCCGTGGATCCAACTGTGGTCGTACACGGCGCTCGTCCCAAACTTCTCAATCCATACAAATCTGATGATCTACCACCTTCGTATTCCGATGTACTCAAAAACGAGTATGTTGCACCTCCCTCATATTCAGAAGTTTTCAATAAGGAAACTAATTCTCCTTCAAATTCGAAAAAAGGAAACAATTGATTCCATCACCTCAGGGTACACATAATTCCATTTAGATCGTGCTTTTTCCAACTAAATCAAAGCAGTTTTATAAACATCGCACAGAATTACTATATGCACATGTAAATACATGACTAACACCTTTAGACTAACAATTTAGAACCCTCAGTTATTTTCTCGGTCTGTTGAGAATGATTTTAGAAGTCCTTTGACTAACATGATAGCTTTAGACTTCTAATATTGTAAGTACCTAACTTGATAAGCGTACAACGATATACAAACATATGCATACTAAAAGTATAAATTAATTAAAGTCCCCGTTCTATATTTAGTATCCATTACTGTAAATGTACACCCAGAAAACAATTATGAAGATCTCCACAAAACACTCACACTAAATATAGATTAGTGCACGTCGATAGCTCTATATTACACCAATATGGAGTTAGATATACCTTTGTACAAAATGTAAAACATAAAATACACAAACCCCTTTGTAAATACCTATGTATGAACAAACATGTAGTAGATTATACGAATAGTACTGTAGTTAGGTAGGTAGAAAATACGAAAGTAGAAAAGTAGTGAAGAAAAGTCGTAATTTTTCATGTTGACAATTAAACAAGAACTGTGTAAGAAAAATAATATTCTTTACTTACTGATTGTTAAAATGAATGTAAAATTATGAAACGTAATATTAGGTGTAATGTGTGTGTTTGAAAACTAAATGTCTCCTCCTAGGCTAACTGTGTAAGAAATTAGTTAGTACCTTACTTACAACCTTCCTCATCATCATTTGACAAAAAATGAATTTAGAATTCGGTTGGTCAGTTCAGTAGGTACTTAAGTCGAAATGATAAGACTCGTTGTGAATGTACCTTAGACTTCTACGAAATAGAAAATAGATCTATATATGCAGACGCTGTTATGTTATTGATGGTACTTAAGGTACCTACTTATCCAAATCAAACATCAAATCATTCTAAATGTTTCCACGATCAAATACTCAATCAAGCTCAACCCAAAATATAGATATTATTATGTGCTTTGTACTTTGGTGTTTCTCTGATATAGTTTTGCTTTAGTTTTAGATCATTACATGGTGAGGGTTTAATTCGTTATAGTAAAATATGCGTGTACAATGTACTGTATGAACCCTCTCTTTACCAATTCTAATTTAATTTGCGTAAAAAACAATTCCTTACACTTTGAAAATAGAAAATGTGTATGTATACACATATACTTACATATAAGCATATAACTAAATGTATATAAGTTTCTCTGCTGTAATTGTTAAAAAAATTAAATAAAAATAAATGTTCACACCCACATCATCAAAAAATAAGTATTTATTTTGCTTTCAAATCCACTTTTGTATTACCTCACATATTTTTACATGCACAATAGTGTAACCGATAGGTTTGTGCAAAAATGTATTTAAACATTTTGCTGCAAAAGTGATCTTTAATCTATGCCTTATTCTGAATTTCTATTTGCTTATCAATAGGCATGTTATCATCATCAAAAAAGCATTCAATTTCTCCACTCATGGACTGAATACATTCTACTCCTGCTGCGTTAGGATCCTCCATGTCATCCACGTCGAAATCAGGAAATTTTTCAGTACACTGTGCATCAGGCATTACTTCAACTGTCCATTCTCCCACTTCCTCGTTCCCTGCAAATTGATTGTTCCAAAAATATTTAATAAATATTTATATACAAATTAATTTTACACGTGTGTATTACTGGATTGATCTAGGTAGGTCACCTTTTGGAGTATATTTCCATGTATCGCATCGCGCTGATGATCTCAAATTTATTTTAAGAGGAACAGTTACCATTGAGAAAAAACGTTTCCCTAAAGCTTCATTCACATTGCTACAAAGTTGTCCCGCTGTTTTACCATCCATTGTTACCGCAGCTTGGTTAAACATTTCTCGATCTCCCTCATTATAGTCGTAAATACATCTTCCGTCAGGATATTGTATTGGCATCCAGAAAGTACATGGATGAGTAAACGAAGCTGGGTAATATCCATCTAAATACATCGATAGTATCAAAAAATAACTAATAACATATTTATGACCACAAAATGAACAATTTTAAAATATCATGCCTAGGTATTTCTTATTAAAAGTTTCATTTTTTGTTAAACTTACAACATGGTCTCATTGTCCATCTGTAACAACCAGTTCTGTACTCCATTGTTGCAAGAGCAGTTGCTTTACTCCCTCTTTTCCACCATATTATTTCATAACCCTCGGTTTGGGGCAGGGGAACTTGATAAAAGTTTTCATCAAAACCGTCCAATTTGTCTTGATGGTCGTTCATAGCTTGACAAAGCTTATATGCTGATTCTTCTGAAATGGTCTCTTCAATTTTACCGTCGTAAGGCATCTTATTACCATGACGGAGGACTGCGAACAATTTTTGATCTTAATATAATACAATTACTGACAATTGTATGAAAAGAATGGATAAGATAAAGTTAAACACTTACGGACTGCAGACGAAGAAATTATGAGACTCAAAAAAATTATCAGCTTCATGATAGAGGCTTGGAATTGTGCAACTGATGAAGTCATAACTCAAGGAATTAGTTATATTAACAAAATGTTTACATTTTCTCTGATGACCTGGTTTAGTTCATTAGGACAATAAATTGTTTTACACTAAAGGAGCAATTATATTTTAGAAATCCATAACTGAAAGCTACACTAATGACTAATTGACACATTTACATTTTCAATAGTGTGAATGAGGAAATGTACACATACACAGTCTGTATATAGGTATGTATTTAAAGAGAATATCTTAATAGTTAATAGTCAGATTAACGTGAATTGTATTTTGCTGAATCAAGTCTCTAAATAATTTTTAATGTGTTTATTGTTTCGTAGAACCAAAACCTTTTTTTTAATCAAATGGGTCATGCAGTACATGGAGTGTTACATATTAGTTTCGAGAAAGTCTGGAAATATGAGACGAAATAGCAGTTTTAATTACAACCATAAGCAAAATATATGATACTGGAGAGAATACAGAACAGAATACAGCTTGTTAAATAAAAATATATTAATTAAACATGTTTAATCTTTTAAGTTTTTATGTCTCTTATTTTCCTTTTGATTTCTGTTCTGGTACTGTCTGAATGAATTATTTTGAGAATTTTTCCTGCTATCTCTTTTTCTTTCCTTTCCAATCGACATATCTTTAGAAGATTTAGACGTTTTATGGTTCGATTTGCTAGTTGGTGGTCTATTGATATTAAAATTTCCATTCGCTACGGCTTTCCTGATTGGCTTGCATTTTTCACAGTTACGAGTAAATACTGCAGGTTCATCTGTAGATGATTGACGGATGTTATCTTTAGGAACATTCTTTTCCACCTTTTGTACGTTTCGATTCCTTTTTCTTGCCTCTGCTCTTTCCAAATATTTATCAATAGCATCTTTGTTTTCTTGTGAATCTGCACTTTTCGTATTTTTTACAGTTTCCTGCTTTTTCTCTATTTTGCTATTTTTTAATTCTCGTTTACGGGTGGCAAGCAAAAGATTTACTCTTGTTATTTTAGTCTGCAATATATCAACTGCTTTGCATACAATTTCTCCTCCGTTAAATTGGCAACTTGCTTCTGACATTGCTTTCACAACAATCGGTTTCTTGCCAGCTGCCACCGGTTGGGTACAGTCAGGAATTGTTTTTCTTACCCATGTCTCAACTTCTTCATCTAAATTTACCAATCATAACATTAATTTTTGGAACAATTCTGTCACACATTGTATAACACGAAGTGTCAAATAAGAGTAGACAATGTTCATATTCTGTTGATGGTGCAGACAAATATAAAGACAAATAATCTTACTCAAATAAATAGCTACATACAAGAGAAAAAACTTTCAATCAATAGAATTGGCAAAATTTTGAATGTTTGCCATAATGTTACATAGTATTATTATATTTATCATTATAACATAGGTACCTATAGTCTAGCATCTATAAATATAGGGATATAATATTTGGCGATATTTTTGTTAGATGCATTCATGATACCTAGGCCGTATCCAGCTATCGATTTTGGGGGAGGGGCAAAATCCAAACATGAGGTACAAATGTGTCTAAATTTGGGCAAATTTGTTAAAATCAATGTAAAATACATCAAATTCGCGCGGAGCACAAAAAAATTTTGCCCTTTTTTGCCCTTTGATGGCAAAAAACCTCTTTTTTTGGGATTTATGGGGTCAATTGCCCATTTGGTCCGCCTTCCTGAATACGGCTAAGCAATATCATCTGTATACTTGCATTATATGATTGGCAAATATTTGATATTTCTATTACATTAAATAAATACCAGAATTGTAACAAAGTCAATGCCATATTGAAATTAATTCACGCCAAAAATAAAGCCTCGTTCACAGTTAACACTGGTTTTCTTTTTCCATAGCCGAAAGGAAGGAAGTAATGAGATAATATTCACTCACTAATAATACCTTTACATGCCGCAAAAATGAATTAGGTATACAGAAACCTGAAAGAGTATAGGAACTCATAGCAATTATGTAAAAATCATTAAATTATACCAAGTGAATTAAGTTTGATTTGTTCATGTAAATTCTGTTAAAATATTCTGAGCAAATAATTTTTAAGTCTTTTTAAATAAAATCCACTTTACTACTAAGATTGGCATGTGTAAAAACTTACAGTCAAACACCCACTGAATGCAGCGAAGATTACTTTCTACATTAAGAACCAAAGGCATATATTTTGGAACGAAGCGTTTTTCTCCAGTATCATGGGAAGCTTGGCTGAAAAATTTGCAGATTTGCAAAGCCTCTAAAGACGTCACCTTTGTTTCATTGAAAGGATTGAAATTATCTGGCATTTTCTCTTCAATAAATGGAACGCATCTCATTTTCTTATTTTTATAAATTGAGCTGTAGGTTCGAGGTACAAAGTAGCGGCTGTTTGAGTCAATCATTCCATTAGGCAAACCATCTTTTAATAAAACAACAGCACATGTAATTACTTAAGTTGACAAGGGACATACTTCACACACATATGTAATCAAATACTCTTTAGAAATCTCAAACACAAAGAGAAATCCAAATGACATTTGTGATATAATACAATTATGTGTAGTGTATTCACTTAAATATTTTGCATCGTACCGAATTGGTTAGATTGTAAAAGAAAGCATCCTTGTCTGAAAATCTTAGGTTTTGCATTTGCGCCTTGAATAGGGACAAGAACTAAAAAATTGTCGTCTCCTTTGTAATCTTCTTTTAATTTGTGACACAAAGATGGAATAGACCAATCTGGTAGGAACTGAGGTTTCTCTTGGGCATTTGGTTTTGCCGTTTTGGAACATATGCAAACTAAAATATTCGCAAAACTATTTAAATATTTATCTTGCACAGACGGAGGAACATGAATTAATAAGAAATTACAGCACTAAGAAACAACCTACCTGAAATACAGATATTAGTGACAGACACCAACAAAGCAACTCCAAATTGTAATTTCATGATACTTGAGTAGTATTTGTGAAAATGTTTTACAACTTTTCGATTCAGGCCTACTGCCCTAGTAAACTTAAACTAGAGCTTTCGGAAATTTCTATGGCTCTACGTAATCTCAACCTCCAAAAATGATTTCAAGTAATACTTCCATCATACGCTTCACACTCCGTGAAAGTTGGGCAACTACTGAGACCGTGAAATCTGATTGCTTATCATCGCGGAAGAAAGTCACGGTTTGTTTAGATGTGTGAACATTTCATGCTTCAAGATTTCAATAATATTTGATCTATATAACGTAGGCAGTTGTAGGAGTTTCATGAACGCTTTTATGTGAATCAAGAACTTACAAATCTAACGGATATAACTCAACTTCTAATTTTGACATTTAACACCATCGGGATGCGTACAATATACCTTTACATGTCACAACACCACATTCAGGACACTTCTATAATAACATATGTATATCTATTACATAGGAATACATTCGTTTCTTTAGGAAAAAGAGTTCAATATGTAATTATTTATATACTGTTTATCCGAATATTCCGAATATATAAACGACAAATGCCTCAATGTATACTGTAAGGTGTACCCACATTGGAAAAACGTACACATTTGAGATTTCTACAGAATCAAATAAAAACTTTACGATCTTCTACAAAAGCTTGGAGTATTTATTTATATCTGTCTTTTGAGTTATATTACAGCATTTGGTATTGGGTGTAGGTATGTAAACTAATACATTGATGCTACACTCATCCTTGTTACGTGTAGTAGTAATAGCCATTGCAAATAGTGTTTGCGTACAGAAGACTGTATTTATAAATATTTACATTATATCATCTTCAATCACTCTTGTGTATATCTATGTACATAATTTGGTGGTTCACTCATCAATGTGAACGTATTATACTACTATTAATAGGTTCCATGCATTACTTTTAGTCGTAACTGTACAGTAAAAACACTAAAGCTCTTTTATACAAATCCTGAGCTACTTGAGATAAAGAAAATACAGGAGAAAAGTGTCTACTGAAAAATTGTAAGGAATCTTGCAGCGGGCAAATTGCTTGGATAAAATCGCCAGATTGTAATAAGTCGTCTGCTTCATACAGTTTCGTCTGATAAGTCTCTAACTGCACAGCCAAAGACACACGAACCTTTTCACAATCTTTGCATACTTGAGATAGATTTTTAGGAGATACAACACACCCCGGGCATTTGGATACAGGTACTTTATAATTTAAATGAGAATTCACAGACCAATTTGAAACACAAGCGTGGCACTGGCAAACAAAGTGATATCTGTCAAACAAAAACATTCTTCGTTCCTTTGTATTTTGCCTTGTGAATTGAGGTTTATAACTTATGAAAATTTCATCACCCGCATTAAGAGAGCTTAGAGTGACTAGTGCTGTTTGCTGAAACTCGGATTTCTTGGCGATGACTGTATTCGGAGCACAAGAATGATTTGCAAGAGATGTGAGACAGAAAATAGCAGTAGCGTAAGAAAAGGATTTACAATTTTTTAGATTTAATGAATTCGCAGACAGATTTGCAATATCGGGCTTTTCAGATATCAGTTCACTGATGGAAATTGCGTTGTAGGGAATATTTTCAATGTGTCTTAAAAGTAATGCTCCCACAAATTCTTCAAATTGCTCTTGTGGGAGCTCTGCTGTGTAATGATTTTCAATGACACTGAAGAAATTTGAAGTGTCACGCAACAAACATGTCAAAACAATTGCTCTGAAAACATTCGACACTATTTCTTTCAACGCAGTGGATTTTGCATGGGAAATTAAATGGTAAACTGGAAGATAGCTTCCTGATTCAAATACACCATTCTCGTTATATCCGCAAACTGTTTCCTTACTAGGGTAAAAATAAACATCATTCATGCATTCAGCATTCTCTTTGTCTTTTGAATCTTCTAGTATTTTTCTTCTCTGGAATAACTTGAACAATAGCTCCGGTCCAGCCTTTGCTACAATTCTTGTTGCAATAAGATCCTTTAGGACTGATTCATGGCAATGATGGTAAGGCAAAACGTTGTGTTCAAACAAATGACCAGTTTGTACCGCTTTTTCTCGACATCCTTCACTGCAGTACATGGCCTGCAAGAAAATCAACATAAATCTTAAGAGTGGAAATGCCAACAGATGCAACTTAGATACATCTTGGGCAAAAGACAATTAAAGATATAAATAAATATCATAAATTTCAACAACAGTTGACACAATATTAGAACCATGTCAATGTGACCCATATACCATTAACAATTGTGATCAGACAGTTTTAGTTTTAATTGGGTTACGTTTTCTATTGGGTAATGCCTTCTTGCGGAAATTAATTAGCTCTGCCATAACGTTAAAAATATTTATAGGTACCTACCTACATTACATTACATAACATTATATGAATTAGATTTGTATAATGCTTACAAAAGTGCAGCTGGTACATGGAATACCAGCAAGCATCCTCTTGGAACAGAAATGACAATGTGTGGTATCCCACGTTAGGTAATTCACTAAGATGTACACATACGGCTCTTCACAAGCTAGAACAGTCCCTGTGTAATCAAAGTAGTTCAGAAAGTAAGCTTCACCATTAATAAAACTCAACAACGACAAATACCACACATATGATGTTTGTTTTTGTATACAGCATTTGTACGAGACATTTATCAAAGTAACACAAGATGATTTCTATAGTAGGTAAGCAAATCTACATCAGACTAATAACTTCTAACCAAAATTGCGTTTCCAGTGTACAATGTACAGTTGTAATAATATTTACTATACATTGCTCACAGATAGAAACATGTATAAAAATTATCGCCAGCAAAAATAGACTGCAAAAACGTAAGCGACACAATTATTCAAAACTACAGATAGAGTGGAACAGTCCACATAATTGTAAAAGACAAAGGTTTTGGTACTTTGTGAAAGTATACAGTACATTCTATGCCAAAAATTATAAATACATAAAGGTCCAATCCACTCTCACCACCACACTATAATAGGGATTGGTTTATAAACACTCGTTTGGGTTGTTTTGCTCACACCTGTAAAGAAGCTTCCATTGCAAGTCGAGGAAACCCTAGAATTCTGATGAAATACAGATGAAAATGTATTACAAAAAATAAATGTGCAAATTTTTTAAATAATTGGCAACTACAGATCTACAAACACACATGTGTATAGCAATATCCCTCAAGAATAAAATTTACCAGTTACATTTGTTGCGAATTTTTGCTGACGATATGTAATTCTCATCTGGACCTGTGCCTGTGAGACTATTGTAGAGTTATTTACCTGCAGATACATTTCTGTTTACGACTAGACGTCTGCCTCGTTCTTCTGTGTAGTCAATTGAGACAAACTCTTCTGCATTTGTAATAGATGGATGGGGCGTTTTCAACCTCAATAGATTATCATCACAAAACTTCTTTCCATTCAATTTGTACTCTTGTTTCAATTGAGCTGCACTGTCTGTTTCTTTCCGGGTTATCAGATCATTGCACTTTTTCTGTCTTTCTAGCAGCTTGTCTTTCAGATTTTCAGGGTATTTACATTGCAAAGCCAGTTGTATATCACGGAGTGCCAAATCCGGATCTTTGATTTGTACAAACAATGCCGATCTATTTCCATAAGCCAGTCCAAGTTCTTCCTCCCCCATCGTCCCAAACATAATTGCCAAATTGTAACCGCGCAATGCTGAAACATAGTTTCCATTCTTGTACGCTGTGTTTGCCTTTTCTCGCAATTTTGAAGACATCTCGGCGGATTTCTGGAATCCTAGTTTGTAATTTTACAAAAAATCCCGAATTAACTAAAGAAAATGCTTAATTGATTCCATAAATAGTGCACTTGTCAATTTGGCAATAAAATGAATAAAATTGCCCAAACATACCAACAGGAAGTTCATTTTTATGCATGTAAATGTGAATGTAATATGAATGACTTATTGACTTACGTTCGAAATAAATTTGTGGAACCGGTATCCATTTGAAGAGCTTTTTAATGAGTTGTATCCTTTGCAATTCGTTTTCGCAAGCGTTTATTTCACTTTCAATTTTATTGAGATTGTTTTCGTCATTACCAAAATTTTCCAACTTTTGTAAAAATTCTCCACGAAGTTGTTTCAAGTGTTTATCATCCTTGAGAAACTTGCCTAGCCACACGTGCTCCAGCTCTTCTTGTTGTTCAGACATGCTATATTGGAATTGCACTGTGTTGTGTTCTGCACGCAATACAACCGTTAAATGACAAGAGCAATGCGATGTTCCGATAAAAATAAAATTGTCTCGTGTGTATTGAATTTCAATTGTGACAAGTTCCCATTCTCTCTCTCTCTTTCTCTCTTGGTGACTTAACTATTAATGAAGTCAAAACATTCGGAGTGGTTCTACAGTTGAATTGAGAGCATGGGAATTCTCTTGTGTTGAACTCGTGTGTTGACTGAGACGATACGGAAATAACTTGAGCAACAAAAAGTTATTTTTGGACCAAAACATCAGATGCATGAGTTTTGGTTTTTATTACTCTCATTCACATTATACGTGAAGAAAGATTGACTATATTATTATCTCTCCCTCTCGACAAACACACTGTTTGTACTATTCCATTTAATTCAAAAGTCTTTAAAAGGTTTTTTTTCATTTGGATACCATTAATGTGTTCGAGTCAAGTAGTTTAGTCTTCTTGTCGGTGTGTGTCTGTCTGTGTATGCAAGTAAATATTTATGACGTCTTGTCCATGATATTAAATAAAGCTAACATTCCCATTAGCAAATGTCGCGTCTCATTTCTAAATGTGTCTAAATGGTTTATTAATGTATTTCAACATGACATACATATTTCTTGGTGGAGACTTTGTCACACATCTGTGAACAAAGTATACACCTAAGATTTAACAAACAAGAAAATTATTGTCACTAATGTACCTTCCAGTCTCTCATCTTAACGTTAAATGCTAAACACTTGTTCAAAATAGTTCCGGTATATAAATAGGCTTATCCATAATGTACTTTTACACATTAGATTAGACAGCTTGTCTATTAAGCTACATTTACATTAATCTTGTTTTTTATTGTTTTAACACTTGTACACACATAATAATTACAGCTTCCAACTGCAGAAAGTTGTTACATTAAAGCTTTCGGAAATCTCAAGTAACGACAACTTATTAAATAAGAATGAATTAAGATAATGGGTTCATCAATCAATATTTAGGGATTTATGAAATCCACTTTAAAAATAAATGTTTTCAATTTCTTAATATATATTAAACCAATTTTACAGATAAAACCGAAATCCTTCCCTTTCCACAGAAAGAGACTTTGAATTGAGATATCTCATCAGCCATTCTGCTTCTTGTTTGAAAGAATAAATTTAGTGCTTACTTAGTATACTTTTATAGTAATATAGGAAAGGTACTGTTAAAAAAATTATTCTGTCCACCTGCAGAAGAGCAAATTGTGCGAGCAAGTTTAAAATGTGTCTCACACGTGGAATGTATAGCTTATAATAAGAAGAATGTGTTAAAGAAGAATGTTTTCTTTCTTTTTGGTGAATTATCACTAGCTATCTTAAATTTGGTAGTTTTTTACGAATTGTCAATAGGCTGAGCATTTCCTGAACCTCCGTATTCGACAGCTAATGATCCTTTAGGAATGTAGTCCAATAGACCTTGTTTCCATTTAGCTTCATCCGAATCGTAGATGTGGATTTTCGACAGAGTATGACTTGATAAAAAGTATTTCAAGATGTTGTAAGCGTACCAAAATACAGCTGGGCCTGGTGAAAAAATAAATGAACAGATTAGTTTTACAGATGGGAAAAAGGAGAAAAAACTTTTCAAAACAGACAACTTACAGTTCACAAGATAACAGGCTTTTAGTGTCTCTGGATAATAAGCATCAAAATCCTTCAAGACTCTTATCATGAATTCGAGTGCTGAAAATACCCGAAAAATGAATCACTTTAAAATGCTCTAATTCAATTCGGTGTTACACTAAAAAATGAAGCATCTTTAAATGCTCTAATTAAATCAATCCATAGTGCTACACTAAAAAATGAAGCATTAAACGCTTACACCCCCAATGAGCAGCTTTGGCGAAGGTTAGACCTCCACAGTCTAATACAGCGACGAATTGACTCACTCCATTTTTCTTCATTGTAACAAGTCCAATTTCAACTGCTTTGGTTAAAAATCGAAGACAGTCATCTTTCAGTCCTTGTGCAAGCAAAGGTCTTATGTCGATTGAGCCAATCTTAGAAAGGTAAACTGTGATAATAAAATATAATTTTTACTATTCATCAACATTTACAACACAATAATGTATAATTAAATTACACTTAATCCTAAAAATATTGGATACCTGGATAATTTTCCTCGTCGATTCCCATGTAATATGGCATAAGCTCTGCTTTAACTTCTTCTGGAGCTGTCCAGTCCTTCATTAAATCTGTTCCGAAATCTTCTCTCCATTTCATAGCCTGTTCAAAAAAATTTACATCATTTTTAACTCGTTTCATTATTCTCAATCACAATCAAAAAATTTTGAAAATATTAGCAAGCTTCAAGCGTAAAAGTTATTCTAGCTGTGTTTTATTCCATAATTTCTTAGTAAATTGTTGCTTGAATGATGAAATTTTTTATCATAAAAGATAATATACCTTTCGAAGTTGCTCTTCTGCCTTCTTCACATCCAAACTTCTTGCTGTAAAAATACATATTAATATTAGCATTTTTATTTTGAGCGAATTCCACAAACAAACATTGCATGACACAGTATTTACTGGCATCATCATTGACTTGAAGATGGAAATAATAATACATGGAAAAATATTTCCATTTGTATTCTCAGCAATTACAAATACTTCTCAGCAAGGTATACTGCTGTCATAAAAACATATCACATAGCGTTAGTAAACAAAGCTTTAAAAAAATACAAGTTTCTTTCAACTTATAAGTACCTACTTAAATACAGACTTACAACAAACAAATGAACCTGCATTTTCTGCATTTAAGCTAAATTGTGTAAATTCTTAAAAATCCTTAATTGTCCTTTAAATATCTGTGTAATTGTTCAATTTATAAAAATAGAACTATTGTCAATTCAAATGGATACACATAAATGACAATTTTACATGCACATAAACATTACTACAATATCATATTGAGATATTAATTGCGGTAAAGGTACACGGTACACAATATTACACGTGAGAAAATCGATCTCTCCTTGCAACGATCCAATCTCTAACACACACTTTCAATCAACTTTCAGCCTTCGCTTTGTCTCAACCGTGCTCCACAGAAACGAGTACATGTAGGTATAGTATGTGAAATAAATCCCATTGTCGCAATATCCAATATTATTATTCCTGTATAGTAAGAGTAGAGCAGAACTGGTCCGTTGCATATTTCTTGGTAGAAGTATAGTGTTATTGCCTCTTTCGCATAGTCCTTCCTCTAAAAGTAGTTGACCCTAACTTTATCAGTCAAAGTCTAAACTCAATGAAGATCATTCTGTTTCATTATCATTGCAGTTTAGAATATAAACACTTTGAAATGTAAAAACATTGTACCTACCTAGTGACGGTATTTACATTGTTGATAAATTTAGGTAGTATCGATATACCTAAGCAGCACACGAATCCTTTTAAAGGAGATTTTCTTCTAGTAATATAATTTTAAATTGTGGAAATGTAGGTAAAAAAAGGTCAGGTAAAAAAAATTGTCTCACAGAGAAGGATGTTGTGTCGCGGTTTTGCAATACAACCTATAGCTTATTCAATGATATTTTTCGGTATGAAGGATTCTCAGAGTCTGAGAAATATTTACATAAATAATACCATTTTCGAACTTATTTAACCTTAGATTTGTTTGAAGGTCTACTTGTTTTATGTAATACTTCATGGCAATAGATTTACAGACACAAGTTTTGTAATGGGTACCTTAACCAGTAATCTACTTCGATTTATGTTACTACATACCTCTTAAAAATCGAAGTAATACATCATCCTCTTGGTTCAAGTCCTTTACGATTTCTTTGAACTGAAAGTCACAATAAAAATTGGTATCAGCATTAATAAGCAATGATTAAATTGCTTTTTATGTTACATTCTTAATATGTACGCGAACGGATGGATGTCTTAAGTTATTTATAATAGTGTCAGTCTGTTAATATTAGGTATGTTTATGTTATGCATTAAGCTATGTACCAAGAATTCATACCTTTTTAAAATTGACGGCCTCTGTTTCTTTGATGTTGCTCATATTTTAACTTTTTTTGACAACACAGATATGAAATTAATTTTGATTTATCAAAATAAACCGTACACTTGATTCATGAGAAGTGTACCAGTTAGTAATGCACAGAATAGGAGTAAAACACCACAATCGTTTTTGAATGGGCTTGCTTAGAAGGCAAATATGAACTTGAGACAAACGATTTGGGCAGCAAATAATATTTTCAACAAGACGATTGGTTAATTTTACAAAATGATGTGCACTTGCTATTGCTATAGTTAGTAGTTCAATAACTAAAGGCTTTCTTAAACCAGAATGTTGAGGAGTTATGTGTTGTGTACAGTACAATGATACAATGTAGATGCACAAATGTCAGAATATTGTAATATGTGTTAGTGTGTGTCAAAAAGTATGTGAGCGGAAGCAACAGGAATTTTTTGCACACGGAATCTCATAAGAAAATCTTTGATTCACTCACACTTTTTACTATAAGTATAATAGAAGTACACAGATAGGGCTTTATTGTCTTTTATATGATGTTTTACTATGTTGTATTTCAACTTTTGTTTGCCTCATTCAGGTCGCACAAGTTCTCCCTTTTGCATCAAATATCTTTTCAGTTGGTGCTTGGACTGCTTTCTACTAAAAAGTGAACCTCATTATGAGTGTGGTAGCAATTATATATCATATATGAAATACGCTTTGTTTTGACTACAGAAGGATGTTGCTTTGAGTAAGTCACAGAATTTCTACTAGAAAAATACCACGTTAGAATCTATAGAAGTGGGTGCAACACAGAAGTAGTACACACAGTACAGTGCTACACGACATCCACCCTGAGTACCTATGCAATACACCATACACATTTGCAATACAAAATCGCGTTTCTTATACTAACATAATATAACACTACAATTTAACTGCGATAAAAAAGTAAAAAGATACACACTTTCCTGTATGAACTATTATACATCTGCATATATGGCAATCTGACAATGTGATTGTAAGGTACTTATTACTTTTGCGTTTGCACTACACAACTACATACATACTAATACATGAGCTTTACAACTCCAATAGTTGCTTTTAGTACAGCGTGAAGCTTCCTTTCAGTATAATAACAATATTTCTAACTACTAACAACAAGACCGCTTACATGTCTATGTAAACCTATTTTATTATTAGTTCTTCGAGATAGGTACTATTCTACCTTGACTATCCTCAATGTGTTGAAGTTTAAATAAAAATTACATGTTCATTTTTCTGCATCTTGGGATCGTTTATAGAACACAACTATTTAGCTCCTTACTTTCAGTAGAATATTATTATTGTGTATTATTATGACTTAGCCCTCCAAGTAAATTAGCATGTACACTTAATACTTATTTGTGTTTTAGTGGCAATCCTAATTTTTGTACTTGTAGCAGTTGAGTAATAGGTAGTAGATTTGTAACACATGTATTAACTGTTAACTCTACTAGGTTGTAGGTATAAAATGGAACACCAAGTTATGTGAATTCTCTCAGGCGTAGGTGAAGAACCTTAATTACCTTCCAAACAATAATATTGTGTAGTTTTACTTACTCTACCTTTACAATGTAATTTACAATGTAATTGGATATGAATCCTGAATTAAGCTACACACTTTGAGGCAAAATGCATTTTCTCTAATATTTTTTATCGTTCAAACGACAGGGCAGGGAAGGTACATATTACATGAAGAACACTAAAGTTGAATTGTAAAACTAATAAAATAAATACATGACAATGAGAAGTAAATACTTGAAAACTCAATTTTTTTCTGAAATCCTCGTGTTTCTTTATGTAATGCTTTTTATAATAACGATACATTTAATTTATCATAAAATCAATGTTAGCGACAATATTAAATCAAGGGCTTGTCAATCAAGTTGCGGCTTAAATAGGTACCTATACCTAACAAGAAAGATTTGAATTTCAATTGTATGGATTGTTCATACGCGTAAGTATTTAACAATAAATGCAGGTATAACAGGTTGTAAAAGAAAACGTTTAATCCTGGATTTTATTTTGCTAATTTTTATTGAGCAGTATTACATACTAATACAAGTATACGAGTATGATGTGTACACATAATACAAAGCAATGTTTATTAGAATTTTTTGTATAATAAATACTAAGCTGTTGATTAATAGTAGGCTTTATTATATTGTTTAAATACATAGGTGTATCACGATTTTTCACAATTACTTATTGCGGATGGTGTTGCTACTTCTTTGAAATATTTTGCATGATTATATTTTTTCCAGTTCTGGAGGAAGTTAATCTTCAAAATAGTTTTATTTTTGCCCTTGAAATGCATCAATTTTTCTTTAGAAACATTAATTATATAGGTGCCTAAACAACAACTACCTAATGTGTGAATACTTAGTATTTCTATGTAAAAAAGCTTTTAAAGTTGCTATAATAAAAATTGGAAGTATTGCCAACTGCCCATTACGGGCTTAGAACAGTTGTATATTTGAATGAGAAAATAACGTAGATGATAGAGATCGAGGAAACTTAGCATATTAAAGGCGCTACTCGTATCATATGATATATGAAATTGTTAGTTAGCAAAATTGAGTGCTAAATGAACTCACACTTGGGGAAACTAATCGTGGTTGAACCTATGTATATCTTTAGCCTTCAAAATAATATTATGTAGTAGGTATGAGCCCGTCCTATTAGTGCAATGTTAGTTTTTTAATGTTTTCTTGAAACAATTTTTATTATTCAATTATTAGAGTAGCTCATGTTAATAGGGCTATAGGTGAGTCAATCTAGGATTAGTTCAGCAATGTAGGTATCAATTGTATGTAAATATGTAGGTTTTAGACACAATTATTATCAAACAGCTATTTACAATGTAATTTACACCAATTTTACATTTTGCTTTCGTTGTAAGTAAAATTGATAATATTTTGCAATGAAAAATCATAATTCCTTAGGCTTTTATGAATCTATGATGTATGGGAATAATGTGAGAATATACCTAATTTTATTTAATTCTCTAACTCCACAATTATTTGAATATATTTGTGCGTATTGCATGGTATATACATAGTACGTAATACTATCTGCTAACTTATTCTCCAAATCGGAGTTTCACTTGGTACTGACTTGGTACAATAAAAATATATAGGTAGTAAGTATAATATAGGTAATTATTACTACACAATATAATGCAGTATACCTAAGATAGCGCAATAAATTATATTATGTGCATGAGTTCTACAAGCAGTCTCATGTGCAAAAATCCTGAACTCAAACTGTATCGCTGTATTTTCTCACAAACTTAAAATATTCTATTAGTTTTCTATTGAGTAGTTCAACTTTGTATACAAACAAACAGAAAACACAAACAATTTTAGTACGCAAGGCATGTCCCTCATGTACGCATACATATTATATTATTATTGCCTTATCTGTAACCATATTAGTAAACAGAGAACTTAACAAAGTACTAGCATTTTTCTGAGACTGGTTGGAACAATAGCACTGCGATTTTACGGGGTTTAAATTGTAGTGTTTGTGACATTTTACAATTCAAATAATTTCTGTGCCTAAGGTCTTTAGTGTTTATATAAACAAAGAGCTCATGGTAAATTCATGCAAAATTTTAATAATATCTAGGATCGATCGTTACTGTTTAAAACTTAAATACAAAGCTTAGTTGATCTTTTCAACAATGCTACTGTTGATAATAATTTTACCGAGGTATGTAATCATATGTATTAGCTGTATTGACACTGGCTTAATTAAAGCTATAATTGCACAGTAACTCAGCAGCAAAAATTATACTTCTAGAACATTTTCAGTTTATAATTACTACCACGATTTAATGACAGTAGCCTATATTGTAGTGTCTCTATCTGTTTAATGCATATGAAATCTTACACGTGTTTGTAAATGTTTATTATGAGATTTTACCAAAGATATATTGTGCTAGCTAGTGCAATTACCAACTTGTATACACTGCATTTATAGACAGAAGGAATAGTGCAATGTTAGATAATATTATAAAATAGTGAAGCGTGTCTTCCAATCCTATATTACTCTTATATTATGTTACTAACAATCTATAGTAGATAGTACGATACTAGATACTAACAATAAGTTTAAAGTTTTAGTACAGACGAAAGAAGGAATCGTAATGATAGTTTACACTGACCAAACTTTTTGTGCACAGATGTTAATGTAGGTCATTGTTTCACTTGTGATTTCATTGCGTAAATCGAGCCATATCGCCTAACATACTTATCTAAATCTCCTAGGGACAAAACTACACTACTAATACAACTAGAAATGTAAATATTAAACAATGTGCTAAAAATCTGTAGTAGCACCTCACGCAATATGCACTAAATTCACATACACGTACAATCACAACCACACTAGTTTATTTATTTATTATTACAAATATGGACATTGTACACAATGTGCATCCAGAAGAGCAAAACTATTCTATATAAAGAAAACTAGAGTAGAAAATTACGTTTTTGTTTGCCGTGTTACCGTGTATGAATTTTAATATACAAATTAAAACAAAAGTATTATACATGTAGTGCTTATCTGTATGAATTTAATGTATTTAATAGCAATTATCTTTGAACTATTTATATTACAGCAATTTGAGTCATGATTAATGAAAACTAATTATCATGTGTCTTACACACAAATATAAGACAAAAACAAGTCAACTGAACTTGATATAGTAAAGTTAGTTTACTTTTTAATCGTATTTCTAATTACTTCAAAGTACCTATATATATTTTATGCCAAACTAACCTAAATAGAATTTTTATATTGTACCTAGACGCACAAGATCTAGATTGTACACTTTATTTGTGTATACATTTTAATGTTTAATATTAAATTCCCTAAATCTTAAGATTTTTTTATTAACAAGTCCGTAATTAGATAGAACACAGCACCGATCTTACTTCCCAACTCATAGTTAACGTTAAGACTCTATAGTCACTTTATTATATAAAATCCTGTTGATTTGTTCTTCAAGAAAAAAATCATGTAGGTACAGGTAACTACATTATTAAATTAACATTATCCCCAACTGTGCTTTTCAATTTCCAATCTTTTGTCTGACTTGCCTGTCAGTTCGCTGTACGAATTCTTCAGATACTTACTTATATCCATTTTGAATGGTTTATTAAATTAAAACATATATATCTTTACAGTTTAATAAACATTTGAGTCAAAAATTATATGTTACCTGGTTTGCTATCTTTGTAGTGTATACTTTATACTTACTTAATAATTCACTTCTACAAAGCTCTAGTATCTGTGTGCTGCTAATAAAATCGTTATTGCATTATTGCTATGAAATTGTAGGACACGCGTAATTGTGTGTACGTTACTTACAATTACGCTTCAACTAACGTGACTCCAAGACTCTCAGCAATCTGTTTGCACAACAGTGTTGGTTAATGCATGTCAATAAATTGATGCAAACTTTGTGCAAAATTTGTATCGTGGTTCTCATTCACTTGAATTTGTTAATAATATTCTTTAAAGTTTTTACTGCATAATCCGTACAGTCAAATATTTGGCTAAACTATACGCACCTAAGTATGTTCACCTACAGTATACAGGTCTATTTATTACCATCTAAATGTAAGTAAAGGTTCATGGGGAACACAAAAGGATGTGGTTATAAATATTTGTAATTGGTTTATTTGGCTGACATTGCACCACTATATGTGTGTTCATGTGTGCGTTATGAAATACTGTCTGTAAAAACCAGATAATGCCCTATGAATGTAATAATGCCATATATGATTAAAATTCATACACAAACTAAAAATTCTAAAATAGCTGTTTAATTTTTTTTCATAATACGATATGTAGATTGACAAATAAATCATCTTGAAGATAAATTTTAGTTTTAGACTTTATTACCGAAATAATTGCATTATAGTATTAAATACAGATACACATAGAATTTCAAGACCATTTTTATATACTGTTTATTGTACAAAAATAAATATATCCTACAGAGAATGAAAATGTAAGCAAAAGTACTAATGCAGACGAAGAATATCTGCACCAGTATATTATTATTTGAATGATTGAAACTCGCCACTAACTTGAACTTTTTCAGTATTTTCAGCTATTTACATTTCACATTTTACGTAGCATTATTCACTCATGTTTTTCATCTGTTTGTATGCAATAAAACTTATTTTCTAATCTGGGGAACATACCTAATCTTCATCAGTCTTTCTTATAGCATGTTGGAAATGTAATTAATACTAATTAGTAGAAGTATTAAATATCCCTAACTTAAAAAAAACAAATATTATTGGAAATTTTTCCATTTGTACACTTCAATATCTTCACATTATAAAATGGACAAAATAGATATATTCTTATCTGAGACGGAGACGTAAAAAATTTAATGAGTCTTTTCGACTAGCAGCCAACAAAACTAAAATTTTAATACCTATGAAGTATCTTACAATAATAAAATGTATACGTAGACAAATAATTTTTAATTTACTTATAACAACCAAATACCTATTGATTAGGTAATATGAAAAATATTTTTGAAACTTTGTATCAAATTGTGGAGGGATAACGAATGATCGCTCTGTGATAGTCCTACTTTTACTTCATTTCTTTTATCTGAACTACTGTCTGTTCAGAAAATCCTGATGGAAATTATGAAATATTCTGGCCTGGCAGAAATTATCGAATTCATGGTTTAAATCATTCTACGTTGACATTAATTTTGATGCGATGATATCTCTGTTATAATTGTGTTTCTCTAAAAATTCCTTATGCTCAAGAACAGGAATTCCCTTTAGAACAGTTCCACCACATTCAACTGTTAATGAATCTGCAGGTATATCCTTTTGAAGTGCTTGTATCCACTTGTTTTTGTCACTATCAAATATGTGAATTTTGGAGAGTGTATGCCCAGAAAAAAGTGGCTTTATCAAGTTATAGGCGTACCAGAAAATCGCAGGAACTGTAATTAAGGAAAATAAAATGTTATACAAATACTCATCAAGTCATCATTCATATAGTTTATTAAATACAATATTTAAAGTAGGCAAATCTGCTAAAGAGTTTTTTACCATTTAAAACATACGCTTCATAAAGTGTCTCAGGATAGTAAGCTTCAAAATCACGAAACAGTCTTATCATGAATTCAATTGCTGAGTTTACCCAGAAAAATGTTTATGAATATTAATTACGGAACCATTATTTTAAATATGCCTTATGGTTGGGCCGATGATGTGAAATGAACTTACTTCCCCAATGCATTGCTCTGGCCAAAGTAGCACCTTGAATATCCAGAATCGTAATGAACTGATGATTGTCAAATTTCTTTGCCACTTCTAACACAAGCTCAATGGATTTTGCAGCATATCTCAAGCAGTCATCTTTCATTCCTTTGGCTAGAACTGGCCGTATGTCCCAAATCCCGATTTGAGAGAAAAACACTGAAATACGATTTACAAGATAATTAGTTATTACATTACAACAGGAATTGATAGCTACTTAATAGCATCAAGAATTGCTAATTTATTAATTACCTGGTCGATTTCCGTAATCAAATCCCGTGAAATATGTAACCATATCGTCCTTTATTTCCGAAGGTGCATTCCATAAATGTATCGTATCAATTTCTTCATCTTTTCTCCATTGCAAAGTCTTTTAGAAATACACATGCCAAAATTATTAAATCAGTTTAAATATTGTAGATGCTTGTTTAGTAAATGTTTGTATTTATAATTGATACCAAAAAAAATAAGTAAATAAAATATATAAACCATTTAAGAAATTTTTTCCTCTTTAAAACCAATATATTGGTTTTTAGAGGATAAAATCCTATATAATGGCCATACACTTGTGTTTAACCCAAGAACAGCAAAAAATTTACCTTCCGCAACTGCTCATTGGCTTTTTTCCAGTCTAGACTTCTGGCTATTTTATTAAAAATGTACACAATAAGTTTCAAATAATTTTAATGTTTATAAAGTACTCACTCAAATTGGTCAATCTTAAAGATGTTTTAATGTAATCAATTTACCCCTGAGAAATCGCAGTAAAGTTGTATCGTCCAGTTTTGTATCCTCGGTTATTGCTTTAAACTGTAAATATGTTTTCATTAGTAAGTTTTAATTGCTCGAATCAATAGTAATTTACCAATAAAATTAAGATTAATCACTTATTGATTTCGTTAAATTACCTTCTCCAAAGCTAATTTCTCCTTGGAATCCGACTTTTCTGCGTTACTCATATTTATGAATCTCTTAAATCTACTTAAATTAAAATTACAATAGTTTTACGTTCACGTTACTAGTGCATGGCCGTCTGATTGTATTAAGAGTGAGATCCAGCTGGTTACAAACAAATTAAGCAAGTTTGTAAAGAAATCTATATGACATGTTTTTATAAATGTCTAAGGAAACATACGAGTTTCATTTCATACAATGCCTTACACAACATATTCATACTGGTCAATATGAATATGCTGTGTAAGGTGTGTATAGTCTGATGTAGAGAGTAGTCTCATCTCATGTATATGTATAATTCTTGTTTGTGATATTAACTATCACTTTTACTTTTGGATTAACTTGAAGATATACTGCTAGAAAACAATATTATCTATATGCAATATGCAACGCGTTTATACAAGCAAGACCGTATTTAGGAATAAATTTCGGGGAGGGCAAAATCTCAATATAACGTGTCTATAATCGTACATATCACGAAAAAATTAAACAAATTTGAGCTAAAATCACCGCAAAAATGCATCAAATTGTGTAGCTTGAAAAATGTCCTGATTTTTAATTTTGTGGCACAACAACCTCTTTTGGATTTCCGGGGGACAATGCTTATTTGTCCCCTTGTATACGGCCTATACAATGCATATCGTCTGAGCACGACCTACAAGGTTAGAAGTCCAAGTCAACTTTCAAGTCGACACTTGTGCAAAGATAATCAAAATGTCTTTATAATGCTTTGGGATTGGTAAAGGCATAAAAGTAAGATTCTTATACAAAGTTACTCTACAATAACAGAAAAGGATCCCCACAACAGCTTATAACACAAAAGCTACATACCAAACAAGATGCAGGCTGATGGCTGAAGAGATGTGTAAATATTTTATATAAAGGGAATTTTTGGGAATTTATACAGAGATAATAGCTGATATGGGATTGTAAATAATATTGCTATAGAATATTTCTTATGGAAAGATTCAATAAAATTATTGTTGTTAAATAGCCCTAACTGCTATGGTTATGTTTTGACAAGATTATCAAGATTTGTATATCAATATACGATTGTGATTAGCAACAATGATATAACAAGACACAAACACCGAAACACGGTTAGTAGAATGCAACGTTACAGATTCAAGAGTCAACAATCAGCATAGAAAAAACATAAACTTTTATTTTGACATGTCTCAATCAGACTAAGTAGCTTTAATAGTTCGATGTAAATAGAAATGACTTGAGACATGAAAGCTTTTACTATAATGATGCATAAATGCTAACAATAAGACGCTTTGTTTTATCTGTATGTTTGATTTTCATTGTTATTTAAAATTGTCATTAAATATAAAGCTCACAATCCACTTGCCACTCGCATGTGTGTTAGATAAGATAATAAGTCGGAAATTATATAAGTTATCCGAATATAATGCTTGTGTAATTGAAGGTATATATTAAATATTGTTTTTCTCATGCTACCATCTTGAAACAATATAAATACGTCATTGATGAGTGTAATAAACTTAACCCGAGATTATTCTCTATTCTCATCCATTCTTTTCCGTGAAGCACATTCATGTGCATTTGATATGAAAAAAGTCCGGGGTTTCACATATATTTACTACCATACTACCAAATTAAAAAAACTAACGCTTCAATTTTTTTTATAATTGTACTTTAGTAACCGAAACATTTATTATTACCTATGTACATTACAACTCTGATACAAAAAGAGACGATTAAGTAGTCACAAAGTACAGACTGCAAGCAATATATGCAAAACGAACAAAAAGAGGTATTGTCAGACAAACAATAGGAGAACTTAGAAATTACAACGAAATAGAATTAAATGGAAAGTTAACTCATTGTTTTAAAAGTGCATATTATGTATTATACTACATACTTATTATAGTTATCGTGATTCTTAATTGAGTTAATGAAGGAGAAATTAATGAAATTGACTTGGGAAGATTTACGCCCTTAAAGACTAAAGATTATTTCAGAATCGGAGGATTTTTTCCCGATTAACTGCTGATTGTTTGCTGAAACGGTAATGTTGCCTTGAAACAACATGTCTGAAGAAAAAATGTAACAATTGAAGCGTTTTGTCAAATTCGCTTTAAAGCTGTGATTAAAAGTACCAGGTAAAGTAGCACTTTTTATCAACCAACTAAAATTGTTTTTAAAAGCATCTTTCTATTGTAGTATTGACAGTCAGGCGCGTACCCAGGGGGTGCACGCCTGAATGCTCAAAAATTAGGTTATTTTGCCATAAAGTTACCTAATTCCTGTACCTTAGATTCGAATTTTGCTCTCCCAATATTTAATTTCTATATACAACCTTGCTGTGCACCCCCAGCTTATGATCCTAGGTACGCGCCTGTCGACAGTAAATAACAGTGCAAAAAAATTACAATTGAATAGAAATATAATATCAGTAAACAACACAATTATTGAGCATAAAAACTGAATCAAAAAACTTGTACCTACTTCCTAATCATTAGAGATGTAAGTAAATAGGAAGCGATCGCTATAAGCGTATTTTTTATTACCTGTATGAAAACACATACAAGATGTATAGGCATATAATATAAAATATTTTATACTTGCCAAATCCACCCTCATCGTTCACTATTGCAGTGCAAAGTCAGAATAAATAATTAGCTTCAGTAGGTGCTACAATTTAAATAATTTAGAGATATAACTGACCTATACTACATACGTATGCCTTCCATTATCAAGTGCATGTGTGATTCTCATACTAATATAAATCGGAACTATGACTATAGCATTTATATCGACTTAGTTGACCACAGTCTATGAGCAACCTTGTGTTAAAACAACTTCGCTATTATTGATGCCGTATAATAAACACATCATGTATAACACAGCAGGGCAATAATGAATTGGAATTCACTATATGAAAAGTGACTTAAACGAACGAAGCACGGCATAAGAGATTAGCTCTTGTTGTTATGAAGGTGTAAATAACAGACAGTTGTGTAGATACAATATATTTATTACACAAGGAAGAGTCATATTATATTTATTCACCACAGAGTCACAAACATACCATATATCTTAAGTAGTCGTAATAGAGGACAAAAAATAAAATAAAAATACACTTTTACAATAATTCACATGTTTTATGGAACAACGGCATTTTGAAGATCACACAGCATCGATATTACATTTGCAACTGCAGTATCGACACAAAAGGATCAAATTCACTTGCAATTGAATTCTTTCCTGCTTGACTAGACGATGAGTAGTGTAACAGCACCAGCATAATATTAGATGTTAATGATTGTGGAATTTAATGCAGGTCTACAGGCTTGGCACTACCACCGTAGTCGGCAGGAAGAGAACTTGCAGGAAAGGCTTCTAAGAGTGCGGCTTTCCATTTCTTTGTATCTGTATCCATAATATGGATTTTGTCTAAGGTGTTACCCGCCAGTAAGGGCTTGATGAACTTGAATCCGTGCCAAAATATGGAAGGAGCTAAGAAAATAAGAGATTTGTAAGTTTTCATGGAAATGTTGGGCATGAACTGAATGCTGGGAGTAGAAATGTTTGTATTAAAACTTACTGTTAATGCAATAAGCATCTTTTAATGTTTCTGGGTAGTTAGCCTCAAATTCCTTGATGACTCTGATCAAAGTTTCGATTGCTGTTAAAGAAAAATTGAGATTTTATTTAGTGAGTGATTTTTGATATTTTTGCAGATGATAATGTTGGAATAGAATGAGGGAGGAACTTACTTTCCCAATGGGCAACTTTTCTGAAACTGAGACCATCGTTGTCGATGATGACATTGAATTGGCTAACACCATGTTCCTTGGCTTGTTGCATAATGAGTTCAAGAGTTTTGTACATGAACTTTACACATTCTTCTTTGTGACCCAAACCAATCATCTTTCTAGCGTCCCATTGGCCGATGGGGGCTACATAGATGGGCCTATTTTCGGAATCTAAACCGGTGAAGTACAGTTTATAATCCGTGGTCACAACAGTTGGTGGCTCCCACTTAAGTACAGATTCGATTTCCTTCTCGTCGCGCCATTCTACAGCTTTTCTGAGCATTTGGTCCGCTTGCTTGATGTCCAACTTTCTTGCTATATTTCAAAAATAATTCCAAAAAAATGTTTTCAAAAAATTCAATCGCATCTCGTTTTCTTAGGAATATTTCGATTTAATGTAGCTGCGAATTCTTACCTCGCAAAAAGCGAAGCAAAGTTGTCTCATCTAAGTTTAAGTCTTCCGTAGCAGCACGGAACTATTATAAACCAAAAACAAAATTAATGAAAATTATTTGAAAACTCGTAAGATAACAAACACACTTTGTTGCTCTTCCATTTCACAAAATTCACTCTTGTTTTCGTGATGTATGAAAAGATTCCAAAATTTTACCTCTTCGAAGATTAACTTTTCTTCAGACTTAACAACGGCCATCTTTACTCAAAAGATCTGCTTCGATTCGAAACGAACGGCTGAAAATTTTAAAAGCTAGAAGCTCTCTAAGCGACGACTGGACGGTTTGTGAATTCTCTCCAGACGCTACCTGCCTTAAATATAGAAACCGGCCAAGTTGTGGAAACGTTTTTTCTTCATTTCCTCAAACATCAAATCAAATCAAGTCAAGGGTATACAAAAAGAGTTTTTCTACTCCAACAAAGACGGAACGAGTTATTCTCAATGTCATTTACTGCTCATTTTGCAACTCTATAAGTCGTATGCTACGGTTGCACCTTTATGGTTTTAATTCGTCTAGTATCTGCTTCATATACCTACTCACTAACTATTAAACATAAGACATGCATCCAAAGGCATTTAAAGTTTTATTATATCCATCCATGCAGGCATAAATGCAAACTGCTGTCTACCACAACCTACTACTACATATAATCATCATATGAAGAATACTTACTAACACGAGAGCATGATTTTACTAAACACACCTCTCGACTGTCTCAATTTAATGTCCTCAGAGTCATCATACCCATATACCTTTAGAAAATTCACTTTGGATGTGCAAATGTGTGTAAAAATGTCCACAACACAACCGCACAAATGTAAAAACACTCCACGGTCAAGCAAGCCCAGAGCTAGAGGTAAACGTGCGACAATTCGATTGCATGTTCGTACAAATGCATGTAGGTCATCAGCTTTGTAGCGATTCCTACAGATACAGTAAGTAATGATAATAAATGACCAATGCAGATGAATACGATCAGTCAATACAAAATATATTCTTATAGAAGGAGCAATCTCGTTATCTTTAGATCTAGGCAGGCATTCTCTCGATATGATCGATATGTATGTCCTTTCAATCCATCTGTTTAGCGTACACAATGAATTCGATTTGAAGGGATATATCGTTTGTGCATTTATTTTGTAGGTATATAATATCACACATATCATTAGCATTAGCATAATAAGTTTTTTTATACGTAAGAATAAATGCACATAGGATATTATTGCTTGTAAAACAATTACGGTATGCATGCACATCACATCAGTCACATCAGGTGAACTACAACTAATTGTTGTCAATTACTATGCTTTGTGAAGCCATAAAATTAAGTTATTATATTTCTTTGATTATAATAATGCATTAGATTGTACACGTCCATCATCAAATCCTTAACTCTCATCTCACCTTTTCCTTACTTATAATAATAACAGTTGCAATCTGTAGTTAGCATTTATTACGAATTGTTCATCCACTCGCACAGGTGGTACATTTCATTTTCATTGGACAATTAAAATATTTCTAAATGCACAAGTTGTTTGGATTCCCATTGCTGGAATCGTATATCCTAAGTACAAAGTAATTTGATGGAAACAATCTTGATGAGTAGGAAATAATTAGGAAGAGATGCACTTACTTTAATTATATTTAATGAGTGCTTTTCCCTACTGTCTTCGTTTAAATTTGTAGTATGCCTATATGCTACTTTGCAAAAATCTTCATTAACACGACTCTGCTAAAATCCTTCAAGCATTACTAGAATGAGAAATAATTGTAGCAAAATAGCGGAATGGAATTGTTAGGTATATTTTTCTCACGCATGCAAATAGTAACTAGATACACAATTGTAAGAAAACGTACTGTCGCATAATTTGATATTGATTGTATTGTGCGTATATATGTACATAGGTATACACTTTCCTGCTTCATATTTGCGCAAATTATATTTTCGCACACTTGGTTTTTTGATGAGACTACTAATACTACTTACTACATGCTTAGGTGAACATGTGTTTATACAAGTACGAAGGTTAGGCTAGTTTGCCAAAGCTAACAAAACGGCAAACTTTGCAGAAAAGCTGTGTAAGCACAAAGGATAGAAAATAAATGCTGGAATATCTCATTCAGCCCATCATGCATTTATAATGACAGAATGTACGCGGACAAGTTTTTCGTTATACGCAGTTTTATGCATGTTGAGGAGGAGGAAGACGGATGAAAAGTATTTATGCATAGATTTGTGTAGGAAGTAGGTAAGTCGGTAAGTGTTTTGCAGCAGTGCTTATAATATATGACTGCCGTATCAGACTAGTAATCGTAGTGGTATGTGTGGTGCATGGGTTACAACAACCTTTCCTAACAAGCACGTTACTTATTTCAACACGCATCCAACAAGCAACCCTTTTTTACCGCAGCAGTGCTGTTCAGTTAACATAGGAAGTCTTACAGTGAGATGATTGTGTGTTGGGATCGTAAAATATTATTGATATTGCTTCGTTATGTATTCATATAATTTCCTTTGGAGTCAATAGGACCGTATCATAAGAAAATACATAATGATTCTGTGTACTATGCCTTGAGCTTTTTCTATACACAAAATTCCTTTTTTCTGGCAACTGTCATTAATACAAGCAATTATCACCGATAGGTACCTGCACTATACTCTACAATGCTGAATCAGTTCGTTCAGCATTATGTTAAATTGTTTTTTACGTAATTTGTTTTGAACATGTACTCAGATAATATAGGAAGAAAGAATGCACTTGGAATAACAAAGTTGGCATATAGTCAGTGCAGTGTCAGTGTCAAGAAGAAAATGTAATATACAATACTTTACATAGGTATATCTAATATATAATATAAAATTTAATACACCTAGCACTTGCGTAGCCAGATTGTGGACAAGGGGGCAATTACCCTCCGAAAACCGAAATACTGAAAGGAGGTTATGAAGTAGCGGCAGCTACTTTATATAATGATTTGTCGTTCTGTGTATATGTCTGTGTGTCTGTCTGTGCACTTTTGCCAGAATGTAATGCAGCTGACTCTACTTGTATTTATCACGCTTAATAAGGTTTATTTTATGTTAACAGTACACAAAATCACGAAATTTTTCCCGTCACACGCGAATTTTATGCATTTTAGGTTTATTTTGGCCCAAATTACCAATTTCAACATAATAATAAGCATATTTCTATCTCATATTGGGGGTTGGCCCCCTTCGAAACCAACTCCTGGCTACTTCTATGATACCTAGTTTTATCAATAGCGTAACTAAAATAGTTATAGTAATTCTCAGTGTGTATCTATATGACGATAGTATTTAGTATTTCTAATATTAGAAAAATCTAATGTATTAAGAAGAACTATCGTTGTAAAAGCAAATTCTCGATTCCAATCTAATAGTGGCTTTTAAGCATCATAATATGCTACATATTGGTCGTTTTAACTACGTCTTTAAAATACATTCTGATAATAAAATGTTTTTCATGAATGCACAGACCGTTGGATTGTTAATGATTTATTGCTAGAAATTATGTTTTAACAACTTTTCACAAATGTCTATTTTTGAAATTTCGAATTGAATGGTGAATACAGAGCATGACGATATTGTACGCAACGGGTTGACAGCTCAAAGCTCAGTCAATAGATAAAGTATAAATACACGAGTCATAGTCACGGCTGTGTTATGAAAAAATCAGTTATGAAAACAAATGTAAACAGATATGTATTGCAGCTCTGTTTCCCAATTACTGTTGAAATATGTTCTCGCTGTTTATTTGTGAAACGATGTCGTAGAGATTGGCAGGGTCTTCCAAGATCCATTACTTTAAATTTTTCTAGCAATACATTAAAATGACTGACTCTGAACATGCTTTTTACGTTTGTAAGACATAAATCATGTAAGTCTCGAAATGCATAATACTAGTGCATGTTTTACACTCAGTAACAGGGAAACATTTCCGCATGAATAATAATTTAGCTTATAACCGAAGCAATTCCAGTTTCCGTGTTTCATTCTTCCGTTAATTTTCATCTTCTCTGTTTTAATTTGTTCAAAGAGCAATTTGTCGAGTTTACACTGCTTGTGTTTTATAAGAGCTTGTTGGGATTGCTATAGTATGCAAGGGTCAAAATCTTGTTTAGTGTTAGTGTTGTGGACTTGCATTATTGGTCTGTCAACCTTGAAAGCTCAGACTCAGAGTAAATAAAAATAAAAAATTTATTGAAATCCCATGTCTATTTCTATTTGTAAGTTGTAATCGATTTTTCATTTACAGGAAGTTTGCCCAATACTATCAATCTAAAACAACTGTGCCCTGCCTTTTTGTCATCACATGAAATTACATCTAGCAATGATATTCCATTTAGAACTGCAATACTTCCCCTCGCTGACGAAAGAGCAGTTGTTTTTCCTTGTCATTTGAAAACAGAAAAAATTATTGGAGGAAATGAGATTAATAGCAAAACCTTTGGCTGGCCGGATGCATCAGTCGTTGTTCATTATTATAATGTGACCTCTGTTCCTGCTAATTATTCTACACATGAATTCAACCCATGCCATAGCTTCGTGAATGTAAGTTTGTGGTAAACATAAAATAAATTGGTCCATTAATAAAACTGTTGTTGTGTTAAAAAGCAAAACATGAACATGTTTTTATTCCGCAGTTTAAACAAGCCATGACTCTAGACACCAAATCATGTAATTTCCACACCAATTTCAACCTCAATTATTACAGACAATTTGTTTATTGGTCAATGGAAGAAAATGGTGTGATACTGAATTTAAATCCACACCATCATGCAATGGATGCAAAGTACTTACAAATTTATATCACAGTCTTGTCAGGTTTGTAAAAAAAGGATTTTCAATTACCACTTATTGTTAACCAATAAAAAATCTACCTACAGAATACACTATGTATACTAAACAACACGTTGAGTGTTTTCTAGTTTCATTCTTAAGTTTGTATGTTCCTTTGTTTACAGACACGTCATCATTTCATGCATGTAGAATTCAACAGTATTATTTATCAATGAATTCATCAACAAGTTGCTCGTCAATTGATTTTAAATCACGTCTTCACTGTGCAGAATTCGACTGTAATCTTTTTCGCTCCGGAAGATTTCAATCTCTTCTCAACACAACTTATAGCCGAGTCAAAGTACTCAGAGTCTCTGAAGATGAAATCGCCAGAGTTATTGTAGCAACAATTTGTCCTGTTCTAATTGTGAGCTCTGTGGTTCTACTCACTTGCTCCATTATATCGTGTAAATCTTCCTTAGCCAAGTAAGCCCATTTATAAAGTCATCATAAAAACATTCTAACCTCAAGTAACATGCAATTTTTCCTCTTTTAGAAAACAAGGAATGATATCTACACAGTACGACGAAGAAACTGTTTCTACTTTAAGTAGAAACACGGAATCTCCACAAGAACTACATTTAATGAACCCAGAATTAATTAAAAAGACTTGACTGCAATAAAGTTTTATAGGTTGAAACAATATGAACTAAATCCATTACATTTATGTCACCTTTACTTACCCCACAATTTACCCTACTCTAATAATTTATATATCACTGTTGAGCAGTGGTATATTTATATTTGAACGTAGGGGGCTGAAGACTACCCCCCCCCCATTTTTGATTATACACCAGATAACATTATATCTCTCTCAAAATTCTAAAAAAAGCAGCCCATTTTTAAGTCCCAGCCCCTCTCAAATATGTGATCTGGGTGCCAGTGGCGGATCTAGAATTTTTCAGAGGGGGGAGTTTCGTTCACATCAGTAATCCCATCGAATAATTTCTAGTTTTATTTTCTTGCAAGACCATAATATACAAAAAATTGATTTCAGTAAAGAAAAATGTGAATATGAGGTAGGTAGAAATAGGACTATAAAAATTACGCGTAGCTCAAAAAATTTGAGCGAAAATTAACACTAAATGCATCAAATCATTGCGATTTTTCTATAAATGCTGCACTTTTATGGCAATATAACCTCTTTTTGGGATTTACAACTTTTTACCTAGTGTAAATTCAGATTTTGCAGTGGGGGGGGGGGGCTCGGACCTGTAAAACCTAGTGATAGATCCGCCAATACTGGGTACGCCCCTGTTGTTGGGTATTAAAAAAGTTTAACATACAACTTATTGCTGTTTTGCTTACAAATAGTCAAAGAGTTCTCAGCACAGTAACAGAATTGCTTCTGTATGTTATTATTGTATTTTATTATTACGTTTGGCTCAGGTATTTTTTATCATGGAGCTGCATGGTATTGATTTGTATTGACTTTATATTGCAATATGTAGCTTGAAAGAACTAAGGACAATTTAAATTGTTAAACATTTGTCTCTATTTGCATTTCCAAGTAGTTTGCCAGGACAAAAATTTATTATCGTATGTAAGCGGTAGGTAACCAGTTCCCCAGTGTACAATATATTTCGCTCAAAAAGCTTCATGTGCGCTTAAGTGTATAGTGTCTACAAATAGCAGTGCTGACTGCCAACTAGTACATGTAATATGGCTGTAGCTGAAGTAGTTTATTTTGTAATAAAATGTTGTTGTGTGTAGAGTTTTCCTTATATTGGTACATTGGTAATTTTCTTGTTGCATGTGCATGTGCATTAAAAAGTAGGTTAACTTTAGGTTTAGTCAATCCATTGAGCAAGCTGGCACTCCGCAGTCTCCGTTTCCGATCTCGACACCCAAATGAAAACTAAAGCGATGGAAAAAGCTTTATATATACTTTAGGTACTATAAGGGACAAGAGAGCTCAGAGCAAGGGACATAATGTAAGTAAAAACGGCAGTACACTACTATATACATTGAGTCGGGATATTCGGGTCCGCCCAGAAGAATACGTACGACTTGTACACACAATTCATTCCGCACAGCAAGCATTCAGTGTGTGTGTATTGAGTTTTTCGCTGATTTCTTTCATAAATTGCTACGTCCACAATATACACACGCTACCTACCAGTATGCATGTATAAAAGAATACAAACATACATACACAGATATACCATATGACTATAGGTAACTACACTAAAACATTAGCTGCCTAAATGTAAAAAGTTGTTATATCTGTATTAGTAGTCAGTATGTATAAATATATAACGTTATGGCAAGCCAAAAGGAAATTCTGAGTCTAATGTCTAAAATACATAATACGCTTCTATATTCTAGTAAGCTTACTAAGCTGCTACACTGCCATTTCAATTGAATTTGGTGTAGATTGCGATATTGTAGTATAAAATATAGGAAATATGCTGGTATCCTATCCACCAATATCCAGCCAACGGAGAAAAACATGAAACAGGACTGACGAACGAACGAACTGTGGCTGACTGGACCTGGAGTATAAAAATGTGGGAGAGAAATTGCTGGAGAAAAGCCGAGGGAGCTTTTGTATGGCTTTGTAATGAAATGCAATGCAGAGGCGCAGCATTCACGTTGTGTTCAACGTAAAAGTGAAAGGAAAGCGAGTGAGAAGGAGGGAGATGCCTTAGAAAGAGAAAGCATGTCAAGTCAAAACAGCGAAAAGAGATTCGATCCGAAAACTTCTTCCTGCTCGTGCTCTGGCACTACTGGAACTTGCCTGGCTCTCCTCCGCTTCCGTCCGTAGTGCTCTAATACTCTTCTTTACTACAACTTGCTCTATACTGAGTTGTAGGAAGAAACTAAGTCAAAATTTGCTCTGCTTTTGGTCCAGACGCTTTATAAACCCAGAATCCGATATATTCCTTCGTACAGACAGACTACGGAATTTTCTATTCCACTTTCCAAGCACGCACCTTATACAACACTACTAAACCAGAAGAGTCTACCAGGCTTTCTGCATTGTCTTTTACTTAGTACTGTGTACTATGTACTAGTAGTAGTTTCAAGTTTCGTTTCTTCGCGTGTATTAAATGCATAACATTATAATAACACGCAAAGGCAGTGCTTTTGCGTGAATTTACTATTTTCCGCCTGAAAGTCAAAACCCGTAAATACAATAATAACATTTGTAGTTCATCTCACACACTTTGACGAACTTACATCCACGTCCACGACACAACACGACTTCTTTACTTATACTGGCTTGTATGCGTACGAAAACCAAACAAAGTTTTTCTATTGATATACTAAGTAAATACAAGTACTAGGAAGCTCCAATGACTCAACACAACATACAGAGAAAAAGACAGAGATACAGAGTGCAGCTTTTGTATTCGAAAAACGTAGCAGGAAATAAAAGGTGACCAAAAGGTGCGAGCTTAAAAATGCGAAACTCTTTTTCCAGTTTTTTCACCAGAAGTAGGAGAAGCAACGAAAATCCAAAGTGTTGTTGCTGTTGTGAGTGTGATTTATCGCTACGTACTACTATAGCTTTTATTTGCAGCAGTGTGCGAAATTCTGTTTACACACAAACTGTTGTTATTCGGGATACAAATCGATTTTTGTTAGTATGACCATAAGAATTAGATACTGGGAAAAGAGAACTCTTTACTCCTTTTATTCAATTTCCATTGCGTTTTTTCATATCATTCTTGCCACTGACGGATTTTCACATTACAATGGACTTAACCGATGGTCTTTTGCTGCAAAGAACACTGGACAGCGTAAGAATTTAAGCGATTGATTTCTAAAACATTTCTAAACTGTATATAACATAATGTATACTTTCAATGTAGACATTTTTATTTTCCCTGGGATGAAAATGAAATAAAATATTATTTGGGTTAGCCGAGAGTATTGTTGTGTAAATGAAAGAATATTATGAGTTACAGACATATTGTACAGCGACCTGCTTTGCCCGAATCCATTGGTATCTTGGGTGGACGATCAAAGTATTCCTCATAGCAGGCCTATGGACACGAACACAATATCCCAAGATGTTTTAACATCTTCTACCCGTAACGCGAATGATGTATGGACATTTAAAAGTCCTAATGAGCTTGTGACGCTTCCTTGCGAATTAGGAAAAAGTTTTACTAATCAGACTGTTGTGAACCTGCAAAGAATACTCTTCATCAATGTGACGTATGAGCCTTTCGACTTTTCGGGTGCAAAGGAATGTACGAGATTTATAAAGGTAATTAACTTTTTCTTACTTTCTTCCGAGGATTTTACGATCTCCCTGCCACTCTTTCCCTATATACCTCTTTCTTTTCATTCTCCATTTCTATTCTTCTCGCACACACACGCACGTTTCCGTATACTTCCTGATGTATAATGGAAGAGAGCTACGTACAAAAACAACCGGTCGCTTATTTATAGTGACTGCTACATTCTCGATGGGTTGATGGAGTGTAAGGAAGTTGAAGTACGCTGTTAATAATATTATTACCCTTTATTTTCTGGGGATACTTTCCTTCCTACACCTTTTCTTTCTCAATGCGTTGTGTAAGATTGAGTGAATGTTTTATGCACCTACAGCTAAAGTACGACGAGCTAGACGGAGTTGAGTTAAGCTGTGAAGATGATAATAAAGACTCGGAGAATCTCACCAGTCGCGAGAAAAGCTACATTCATTGGCCAGAGTATATTCCCCGGAGAAGCAAATTCTTTTCTATTTATCAGAATTTGGAGAACTTGCTCCGCCACGAGGAACAACTGAAAACTCGTTTTTTCTTTCAGATTTACTTCTACATTGTCAATGGTGAGTTTTATCAAATTATCAATACAAAAATTACTAGTTCATTGTACACACTAATGATTTGTCATTTGATGAACAGGTTCAACAGAAATATGCAAGGTACAGCAATACGAGCTGGATTTTCTAAGACCAGAAGGTTGTACGCAGTCTTTCGAAGAAAGAGAAGGTGGGCAACCTCAGCTCAATAGAAGACTCCTGCCGTGTGGCCAATACTCGTGTAACAACTTAATTTTCAATAGTATACAACCTGTAAAAATAGTTAAAAAGCCCAAAGAAGTCAAAGAAGATAACAATAAATTTCACGTACTGTCTTACGACCCTACATACCCATACAATTCAAATAAAACATACAGAGGGAACTTACGGCTGGATGTGCGTTCAATTATCTTCCTTACCCTTCTACCAATTCTACTATTGGGAGCCTTAGTGTTTGGAATGCAGATTTTCATTTACTTGACATGCTCGAGGTTAGCTTGGAAATTGAACAAACCCTATATCAATTACAAAGACATTTCTTGTCTTATAGTATAGAACGAGAAAATGATTTATGTGCCTTGGGCACGAACAACTGTTGTGATGTGAATGTGAACCTTGCTATGTATAAGACTTCCTTTCAATTACAAATCACCACAAATAAATAGTGTTTGTATAATGAAAAGGAAGACATTCATTTAATGACAAAGTCTAGTAATGGAAACTTGATAACCATAATATTACGTAATTTGTGCCAGTTGTTTAATTGGATTACTAATTGCAGACGTTCCAGAACGACGACGGATGCAGGCAGAGATACTCGTTCCCAGCAAATTCTCCAAAACTCTCTGAATCTTTGGGAAACTCTTCCAGCGAGTCGAGAACCCAGGAGCGTTTCCTTTTCTCCTGTTACAACGAACATTGATGCGCAACTTGTGAATGCCAATCAACATGATGTTCCAGTACCTGAGCTCCCTGAAACTCCCAAAATACTCAAATCAGCTCTGAAAAGAAAATCCAATGAGTTTTTCCCTCCACCTCCACCAGGTAAATCGTTCAGACCGATATAGACAAGTGCTAACTTTGATAAGTCGTGTTTCTCAAGTGAGTAATAACCGTATTACTTGATATTAGGCATTCGATTCTATTTTATCTTTCCTTAAATTGCAGATTCTGATTCGATTCTGTACGACTAAATGATTTCTCGTCACGCTACAGCTAAACTCAATAAGCCTCCGGCTCAACTCAACTCAAAAGGAAGTAATAATATACGGACATTTATATAAACCTACTACATACCAATATACCTAAGTTCAGCACGGATCAGCTCAGCTAGCTCTTCGTTTCATCACGAATACTCCTACAGATACAAACTCCGCGATTTCCTTCTGCTCCTAAATTAAGCTATGGATTTTTATGTACCACATAGTATTAAGATACGTATATTGTACAAATAAATTGTATGAATGAACACACTCTCCTTTTATGACAGCAACATGACTATGGTAGCTCTAAATTCTCCCGAATACATGTAACTTAATAACTATACTGGTACTACAACCTAAAATGCAGTTGTACATTTGCAATAATATACCTCACATACATACAACTACTACTATATAATATACACAGGATTCCTGTAATTAATTATCAACAGCGCATCCTATTATTGTTACTGTTATTACATACTATATTATACTACATGTATACTTGTTGAAAAGTTATGATCAATTACGAGCTATATGAAATATGTATTTACAAGCTTCATACATACATACAGTATGCATATTATACTGTAGACTGGTGCATAGTCAAAACTCCTACACTTATACATTTCATTTCCTAATTTATCCGTAGAGAACATAATAATATATGCTAGCCTCAATAAAGGACCATTAGTCGATTCTGTATAAAGCAATCTGTACTACAATATTTTCCTACTAAACTACTGCTTTAACTTTCACCACAATGTGCCTAGAGTGTCTATAGTGATGAAAACCCTCGAGGCATTTAGCAAAAAGTTTCTGTATGTCTTAATACAAGTCTTAGCAAGAGATAAGCAAAAGCCGAGGCTCAGAGTGATGATTACAGTTTAGTGAATGGTGTTGTTATAAAATACAGATAGGTTGTTATCCTTTGAGTTGACTCGTCGCAGGGTGAACCTTCGTCATTTCAAATTTCGATTAAGTAGTGAGGTTAGTCAAACGGATAATTTCTCATTACGTGAAAAACTATTTTCATCACGTCAACGTTAGCCACAACACAATTCACAGACTTCCACTGGCTTGCTTTGCATTTCCTTTGTTATTTCTGTCTGATGATGTGGTGTAATAAAAGCTTGTCCGTGTTAACACATCGAAGCTAAACCAGAACGCTTACCTAACCACCATCTCTCTCTCACTCTCGCCTTGAGAAAAGCCTTCATTTACCGAGAAAGCTACTAATGTTGAAATACAACAAGTCAACCCCATTCTCAAGTCATATAAAACATGGTAGGTACATGGCAGTAGAAATCCAACGAGAGATATTTAGCGCAGTACTAACAGCAGCCGACCATCAAAGATATACAGACGGACCATTTGCATATATAACGTTCTTTACACAAACATCAGTGTCGGCTCAGTTTTCTCTGAACCTCATGTATGTTATGTGGCATGTTGAGTTTTATTTCGTACCAAGTCAGCATAAACATAACTCCCTGAAAAGTACCAGAAGAACACATTCATTCGTAGAAGCCTTATTTCAGTTTGCTGTACATACTATACTACATACCAACTCACCTGGAGTCCTTGTTATAATAAGAACTAATACAAAGTTGCATTCGAGTTTCGGCATACATACCTTACCACAATGTCGACAAATAAAGCAACTTACTCAAAAACATAAGATTACTAAGTACTTGCTAATACCTTCTGGTTGTACTCATACTTACAGTATTATAAAGAAACGGCGCAAAGAAAACAGCGAGCTTGTTTGTTAGCTAACGTTTCATTTGTATTTCGTATCTCTGACAGCATCCAGCATTACATGCACTGACAGGGTTATCTAAACTACGGATCTGAATGGTGAAATATGTTTCTGTTCCGTTTACCCCACATTTAATCCGTATGTGTGTTTATATCACTATTGAAGTATTATATTATGAAAAGGATTACCCACCCAAAGTACATTTCCTTGGAGTATATTATAGGACTACATTATATTATACATTAGAGCATGGCAATACAGACTTAAATGTATTCACGTAGTGTCTAATGTCTTTATACATCAGCGAATTCTAATCAACCTTTCCAAAGGTACATAGTAGGCGTACCAGTGCACATCATCACCTCACATCAACCAAAGTTGCGAATTCAGTCATACGTGTTTACAAACCACAATAAAGAACTTTCAATCTAACCCGACAACGGCAATACAATAGTTTCACATGCAATTCAATACTTGGAACTGGGACACAAAAGAAAAAGCGAGATTCAAAAAAATAACGGTGGAAATTACGTTTTTGTTCACATAATATAATTGAATTGGGACACTGCAGTTCAGTGCTCTTCGGATACGATTTACTTTGATATAAATAATACCTAGCTATTTTGTTGCGGTTAAAGCCTGTGAATCCGATTAAGGTGTACTTGCATGCAGTATACACACAACCAGACAAGGAGAAAGACGTTATATTTATTATAAATGTTAATAACACGAACCTGTTTGGAATGTAGTGCGATACACGATACACGACACAATAATATGAGCCTCAGGTAAATTTCATTTGGTTAAAGGACACATTGTGTAAATGTGTATGTATTTTTAGCTGACTATTATACATAAAAGCCCATTAAGCAGACGTACTGATTACAAGTGGCAGTTCAGTAGTGAGAGTAGCTTATTATTTGCTGAGTAAGGTTCGACTGTTCTACTTACATTCGTACTGTCAGGGGAAGTTAAGTCTTTTCTCCGGTTTAGGTGTAGTTTCAGTTTCAAGGAATAAAATACAATGGTAGTAGTGCACAACGTAAGTAACGTACTAAAGGTTAGCTGTTTAAGCATCTCACATGAAATGTGAAACCTTATAATGTGAATCGTAACGATGCCTCGTGTCGATCCCTCTCTTTCTCTCTTTCCATGCCCTTTTACCATAGTTGATTCGACTTGACTTGCTTTTACCCTTTCCGGTATTGTTTTCTATTTAAGTTCCACTGAAACTTCCACAGTCAGTGTTCACACATGAACCAAACTCACACTAGTCATTTCGCTTCGGAGGAATACCATATACATACCTAAAAACTTTGGTTTGACTTGTGGCTAGAGTTCTCTTCATTCTCACGAAACGGGTTGAGATGAGATGATGAGTTTATCACTCGTGTGAACAAGACGATTTTTTCGGTTCTAAGTTTAGGTCTGAATTCCGTATCAATCAGATCACCATATTTTATTTCTGCACATTACATTTTCAATATTTTTATAAGTGAATCGATTCTCAAAGAAAAGGCTGTACAATCCAAGAACATTTCAATATCAACGAGTGCTAAAATCGAAATTATTATCACTTTTGATGAGACCAGTCTTCAACAATTCAATACACTTCAATAATGGTGCAGTTGTAGTGAAAGTTTTCTCCCTGAGGTAACAATATTTTTCCACATTTCCATGGATTTTCCCTCTGGTTGTACCTGGAACCTATTCTCACTTTGGTTATCGAATTTCTCTTGTGTGTACTATATATAGAAATGAAAGAAAGATACTACTACAATCGGATGCTCGAGACAATTGAAAGTGCAAGAAAGTTCACTTTTCAACACCTCGTCGTGTTTACTTTAGCTTTCTCTGTGTTCCAAATGAGTTCCATTGTACAATCTCAGAATCAACCTTCAGGTAAGAAATCATTATTGATTCTATTTTCCATCACTCTTCACACCAACGTGTGCGTGCATTAATTTTCACTCTTTTTAACGAATTTAATCTTCCTAATTCCTTTCCATTTTAACAAATCAAAAATACTGTTACATGTACGTAATATCAACAACTGAAACTACTTTAAACTTTAATAATTTCATTTCTTGATTTGATACCTACATCTTTAGTCTTTAGTTACGTCATTACTAATTGCCGTGTTTCCTCTAATTTTAACCCGGGCTATAATTATGCAAAATGAATTTCAGGGGGGCTATAAATAGAGGGGGGGCTTTAAATAGAGGGGGGGCTTTAAATAGAGGGGGGAGGCTATCATTAAAAGGGGAGGCTAAAATGAGAGGAAATACGTTAATCTTTAATTTCATAAATAGCTTATCACATACAGATAATACAAATTATTGGTAGCTTACATAGTAAGCTTTCGTTATTATAATTTTGAAGTTCTGAATGCCAGTTTCAGTTCTAACTACCAAAGCATGATTAGCGTATATATTAGCGTGGTGTTGTACTCGTATTTACTATTGATTTTGTTGTGCATTTCAACTTGCCTCATTAAGGACTCGACAGGCTTGAGACGGCAAAGATCATTCCACGCGAAATCTGGGATCGCATTTTCAGTCAATGGAGCTGCAACCAAACTGTGTGCTTTGAAAAGACACCGGAAACGCTTCAGGATTCTGAATCCATGAAAGATGATACTGTACCGCTTCAGAATTTTGAAACCAGGAAAAGTGATACTGTAGGGACGATACCTTCTCCTAGGAAGAGAATTAATCATTCGAACCTTACACAGAAAATCAACCCAACTTCAACAGATGCTATATCAAAACAAAATAATTACGGACCCGTTTTTCTCACGGTGTCTTTTCTACTGTTTGTATCCATTTTAACCATATCTATTGCCAGGGAATGCCGTCTAGCATCCTCACTGTAAGTTTTGCCAACTGTATTTAATTACCTAGGTACTTTTAATCTTACTAACTGCATACTTCATATAAGTAGTGTGTACTTCAGGAGTATTGTTATTTGCGGAGTAAATAGTAAATACAGGGTGAGCATTTTATGTCTGACCCTTTACAAGTGCTTATTACAACTGCAAATGTCAATGAATATATGTATTGT